>JASAND010016835.1:0-20428 GCA_030248195.1 Trissonchulus latispiculum
GGTTTATTTTGGTCGTAGCATCTGACACGCAGAAAACATAACACAGACCAAAATGGGATTTGAGCCACTGCTCGATCCCCTACAGAAACTTCACATTAAATCCTGCAAATGCACATTGATTTTACAAGGAAAAACAGACATACAATCACACATACATATATATACGTACGTATATATTTGTCAAACTGCAATGTCTTTTTACATAAGGATAACAGATATTCACAACTTCTCGACAAAACACTTCATACTCGCACAAGATCATGTTAATTACAAATCAGCGTCATATTTAAGAAACTCTGAAAAATTTATTTTCTCAATCTTATTTTTGAAAATTAAAGTGTTGGCGGATTGCACAACACTGCTCGGAAGACTATTCCATACAGGAATCACGCGGTTACTGAAGAAATTCCTAGTACATTCCAGTCTGGAACGCTGAGGTCTCAGCTTTAAGCAGTTTCCTCTGGTGCCAGCGTCAATAGCAAACGAAAAGAAATTTGCAGAATCCACCCTGTCTACCTCAAAAATAATTTTGTAAGCTTGGACAAGGTCTGCTTTAAGTCTCCTAAGTTCTAAAGTTTCCAGGCCGGTTTCTTTCATCCTGCTAGCGAAATTTAGGTCTCTTAATGAGGGAATTCTTTTTGTAAACCGCCGTTGGACCGTTTCAACCTTCCTTATGTCACCCATCAACGACGGCGACCAAACGCACGAATTGAACTCTAAAATGGGCCTAACATAAGTTTTAAACATAGCCACTAAAAATTTCACTTCTCTACAGCAGAAGGTTCTAAAAATAAGGGCGATTTTTTGGTAAGCTTTAGCACATATTTTATCACAATGAATTGAAAATTTAAGGTCTTCGGAGAGAAATACACCGAGGTCTTTCACCAGGCTAACTTTCGGAATTTTTGTACCATTTACAGATAGATCGTCTTGCAATAAAGGACCCCCCATTTCGAGAAGCATGCTTTTAGTAAGAGCAATGGAGAGCTGATTTTCAGTAGCCCAATTAAAAACGTTAGCGCAATCCAATTTAAAATGCTCAAAATCTTCTAAAGTAGACCCCGCTAAGGACAGTTTTGTGTCGTCTGCAAATATTTTGGAGTCACAGAAAGACAAAGAATCAGGTAAATCATTAATATACATAACAAATAAAATAGGCCCAAGCACGCTCCCCTGCGGCACTCCACTCAAGACCTCCACCCTGTCCGACAACGCATCATTAACCTTTACGTACTGATATCTTTCACGCAGAAACGCTCCAATCCAATTGAAAGCGCGCCCCTTGACCCCAAAAGAATCAATTTTACTTAAAAGTTTTACATGAGAAACTGAGTCAAAGGCCTTACTAATGTCTAAGTAAAGAGCTTTTACTCCATTTTTAAGATTTATAGCGTCTGTCCATAATTTTAAACATTCTAAGAGCTGGGTTTGGGTTGACCGATTTGACATGAATCCATGTTGGTGCTTTGAGATCAGACCATTCTTGAGAAGGTGATTAAGTAAATATTTCTTAATTACCTTCTCCATTACCTTGCAACAAATACTAGTAAGAGATACTGGGCGATAATTTACAGGATCCGTTCTGGACCCTTTGCCCTTAAATATTGGTATGACGTGAGCAACTGACCAGTCGTCTGGCAAAATCCCCTCATCGAAAGACTGTTGAAATATAATTTGCAAAGGAATACACAGCTGGCTTTTGAAAAGCTTAAGAAATTGAGAAGGCAGTTTGTCAGGACCAGCCGCTGACTTGAATTTAATTGAGTTAATTGCGTCAACAATGTCTTTTCTTGTGAATCTAATGTTTTCAAATTCAGAATCAAATTCTTTAACCATCGGGGTGATAGACACCCCATTGTCCCGAACAAACACAGACTGAAACTGATCATTTAAGAAGTTTGCCTTGTCATAAGCATCTACTGCGGACGAGTCGCCTTTAGTCAGAACAGAAACGCAGTCGGGCGACGACAACTTGTGTTTCACGTAATTAAAAAATTTACTGTTGGAAGGTTCTGAAAGAAATCTAGATTCATAAGACCTGTGAAATTTTGCAATAGCATCGTCACACGCAGCCACCGCCTTCTGGTACCTGTTTTTATCCACCTCACCACCCGTACGTTTAACTTTTTTGAACAAAGCTCTTTTTTTATAAAAAAGCCGTCTGATATGCCGTGGAAATCTATGTTTTCCCTCCCTTTTTACTCGCAGCTTAGGAACGTGCTCTTCAATCAACATCAAACACAACTTCTTAAATACCACCCATTTTTCATTTACTGTCGAAGAATTTTGGAACAAAATAGGCCAATTTACCATTTCCAATTTTACCAGAACCCCTGCAAAATCAACCCTATCCCAATTTAAAAACTCATACGTACTATCTGCTGGCGCCACAATATACATACTCGAAGAAAAACTTACAGTACAATGGTCACTGTTGGCTACTGGGGGCTGAATCTTAATGTCAGCCACTAAATTAGGAACACTTTCAAAAACTAAATCAAGAGTAGCATCCCCCCTTGTCGGAGAGAGCACTTTTTGTGAAAAACCAAGTTCAAGAAACGAGTTCATGAAAGACTCTTGCAGAAAATTCACACACGCCCTCGGAATAGACCAGACTACTCCTGGTAGGTTGAGATCTCCGGTAACTATTACGTGTTTGTTCTTTTCGATTAAAAATTTAAGGCAGTTTTGAAGAGGGACTAAACAATTTACATCAGCTACTGAGGGGCGATACAAAGTACAGTAGATGCAGCTTGATTTTGAGCCCAATCTTCCAATTTCTACAGCAACACCCTCCATACCTCCCAAATTAGGCAGATTCACCTCCTTGCTTGTAATCGTATTTTTAACTAAGATTGCGACTCCCCCACCCCTTCTGTCACCGGACCGATCTTTTCTATAGATAGAATACATGTTTTTACACAGAAACAAACTGTTCGGGCAACTTTCGTTTAGCCAGGTTTCATTTAAACAAATGATGTCGGGGAAATTATACTGAAGACAAATTTCAAAATGAAATTGGAGAAATTTGTTACAAATACTTCTAACGTTACATAAAACAATATTGATACTGTTATGATAGCACGAATTATCAATAGTAGTAGCAGGAGTAGTAGTTGTTTCAGTGATAGAGGTGGTGGCAGCAGTAGAAGTAGTAGTGACATTGGCAGCGGTAGTCAGAGGAGATGCATCAATAGTTGTAGTCATATGAGGTCTGCTCGATTCCGTGCAAGTAGTGCATGCTACCTCTGAGAAATCGGCCGTCCTACCGTGGCCTAGCCATCAGCGGGTGAGCGGAGGGAAGTTATTTTGGGTTTGATTTAGGGAGACAACTTGGGCATACGTCTTCGAGGGAGTTGGCAGTAGAGGGCTTCGGGATCGCCAACAGGTACCATAGAGATTTGTAATAGGTTGGGATCTGACATCGCCGCCGACTATATCTTCGGAGGAGCGGGAATAAAGAATGTCGAAGGGGCAGTACCGTTTCTTGTGCCCAATACTGTGACAGTTATAGCAGACCACCTGGCCCTGGTTGCGTAGTCTACAGTTTTCAACCACGTGACCCTTCACTCCGCAGTGGAAGCAGAAAGGAGCGGAACGGACAGGGTGATGGTGGTTATGATGGGCAATCTTGGCTTTATTGGCATAACGCACCTTTTCGGAGGGCTTAATTGGAACTTCACCATCCCGGACAATTTGGACCGCATATCCCATATCGACCACACCTGTGTCCGTGGAATATTGGTCTTCAGTGCCCACAAAGGGGCGCAGTTCCATGAGAATTTCGCCAAGCGTGTTCTGCCCAGGAAAGGAAGCTGAAGTGATTGGACTGTTTTTATGAATGCCAGTAGACCAAAAAGCATCTTTGCTTGGGTAAGTCGAATGAGCCAAGAGGGCGTCGCCGGAGTATCGCAGGGCATCCCGAAATGATGCGCACTGTTCCAACTTTGATTTCTGAATGTCCATCATCAGTAAACGTTCATATGACATATCACGATTCGGAGCACTCCGACAGATCTTTCCAAGCTTTTTAGCAGCCAATGGGGTGGGGGCACTGAGAACTCTGTTTGCTGCATCTTCATATCCATAGAACAGCAAGCGATTGTGCTGAAACGCATGTTCGGCGGATATAACGTCAACTCCATCGAAATTAAAGTTGAACTGATAAAAACAGGACAGAGGGTCTGCAGTGCCAGAAAATACTACTACGCTGGCTGGAAGGGGAAGGCTATCGGAAGGGCAATCCTGTGTGGGTAAGGAAGTAGAAGAAGAAGAAGAAGAAGAAGAAGAGCCGATCTGATCGGTTTGAGTGGTTGTAGCGACAGTAGGTGCTTGCTCCGTCTGGCACGATATACTGCAGATACCGTTTTCCAGACCAGTCCTGGAAACAACACACTCATCGCATAGCCAGACTACGTTGAGCTTTGACATCTTTTTGAAGCTATTGAACAGCTGCGGGATTAGACCGACACAACGGGCATGAAAGCACCTTGAACAGGAATTGCAAGACACTTTATGGTCGAGGTGAGCGATGTCTTTTCCACAGTGGAGGGAACAGTCCCGAGCATCGTCTTCATTCGCAGCCATCATAGGAAGGACTTCACTGTTGTGATGGTGATCAATCAATCAATCAAATATATATTTGCTAGAACACTGAATCAAATGGGTTAAAAACCTTGAACCTTGAAAATGGCTCCTGAAATTTGTACTGCCGCCTGTAATCTTTTATGCATATAAACACACAGACTTATGGTAGGCAGGGACTAGACAGTGGTGACTTTTTAGATTTTTATGATAAGCTGGAAAATTTTCAGATTTTTATGATAAGTTGGAATTTGGAAAAATTAAGTGCTGGAAAATGTTCGAAAATTCCAAAATTTTTTGAGAAATAAATGGTCCAGATTCAAGTAACGGAATGCCTGGCACTTCAAGAGCAACACTTAAGCTATGTTCTTCTACTATAAGTAGTGTCTAGAGATGCGCCGGGGCCGCCACTACCGGAGCCGGGCCGGGGCCTGGAAATTGAGGGTCTAAATTAAAAATTTTCAAAAATTCTTTAAACCCTAGGTGGGAGGGTAGTCGATAAAATTGAGAAAAGAGAAAGAGAACTAAAACTGAAATAGCAGAAACGAAATCTCAACGATAAAACGAGAAGTTTAGATAATATTCGAAATTTTCTGCAAAGTCAATTAAAACTCCACTTTTCCAGCCAAATAGATCAAAATACAAAACGTAAACCCAAAACAAGTTATTATTAAATATACGTCAAAAATATAAAACCAACTTTGAAATTAAAATGCATGCGATCACATCCCGGCGAAGCCGGAAATTTTTGAAAAAAATGTGGGCAAAACGTAAATTTTGCTTAAATAGTTTATAAATTCCTAGACTTTTTGAAGTCAGCCAGAAAAAAAAGGAAATAAAAGGAATTTTGGGCGAAAAAAAGGAAATAAAAGGAAGGTCTCGAAAAAAAAAGGAAAAAAAAGGAAAAAAAGGAAACGCAACAGGCCTGTGCTCGAGAATACAGTGCCAGTTATGTAAAGTGCACTAAATATATATGTGGTCAACTAAAAACTGCTGTAGACGAGGAATTTCCATGTAAGTCGATTGTGCATCTAGAAAAATTGTATCTTTTTAAATTTAAAAATTTAAACGATTAAAAATCCTAACAAGTTTAGTACACACAATATATTTTGTTATTTGTGGGTTCAGTCAAATTTTAAAGCAGAAGCAAACAAAAGGTCCGAAAAATCACCTAAATATTGAATACTCACTTAGAAATGAACGAAAAATTCGTTCGAATACTTCGAATTTCATTCGAATAGTTCGAATATTCGTTCATCGAATTATTAGTTAATTATTCGCGAATAGTAAATGACTATTCGAATATTCGTGGTACTCGCGAATATCGAATTATTCGCGAATTATTCGATATTCGTGCGCGTGCCCATGCTTACTAAAGACGTAAGACTAGCTTGAGTCACACTGCAGTCTGGAGTCGTTAGTCTTAGGGTTTTTAGCTTGCTTAAGGTGGTGATTCCTTTTGGAGACATTAACTTTGAACCATTATTACTCAACCATTACTTGGAGTTAAAAATCCATTTTTATATCAAAATGCAGCTTAACATTTGCTCTTTGTAATGCATACAACCAATTTTACTTTAATTCTCGGAAATTATTTTACTGCATTTTCGAAGTAATTTAATATCCAGATTTTTTGCAGACTAATGTAAATTTTTCGTGAGGCATCGGCCACATCATTCGATTCCACTATCAAATAGCTGGGGACCCTTTTGCGGTATACTTGTAATGGATTGACCCATCTGAATTCATGTTTCGCATGTAAATTGCTTGGCGCGGAGGATTTCCGTCCTATCTTCAACACATGTCCCTGTTACGCAGGATTTTTTTGCCCAACAATTTTTCTACGATTTTGCAATTTTTAGAGCGTCATTATAGTCAATTTAGTTCATTTTCAACGCCCTGTAAATTGTTTTGCAAACGATCACTCTCTGCCTTTTCTCAAATTACCGAAACTCGGGCGTTATTTGCCTGTCACTTGATTGGCAGAGGTTTAACAGATCAATAAATAGCTAAAACGGATGTTACAATTTTCGTGCGCAAAGACTGATTTTGCGCTTGCACTGTATATATTTCATTAGTGTTTGTTTTGCTTCAGAATTTAGATAAAATAAATTATTTAAAATAAACATATATAGATAAATGATAACTTTCTCTATCGCGGTTTACTCGATAAAATCGCTTTAGTCAGAGTAGTGTAGTGGCTAGGGTGTCCGCTTGGAGCTGTTCCGGACACAGAGCGAATAATTTTAGTTTCACAATTGGCAGTGGCAAATGGCAATAAAATACTCCCATTCTTTTGTCTCAGAAACGGCAAATGTCGGGAGCTGAAACTAGTCAAAAGCTAACGTCACCGTACGCTAGAACAGTATGATGAAAACAAACAAAACGTTGAACACATAAATTCCAAAATCTAAGGCGGTATTATTCCCCTTTTAAGAGGTAACTTGCTTAATTATTATGAAACCGCTCTTCGTTATAAAGAAATTAGCCAAAATGTATGCGCAACCTGAATTTTGCCTACATTTCCCAACTTTCGCAAGCGACAACCTTAGCTCGAAAGCAGCAATCGGGGCAACTAAGAAAGGGTCCCTGGGTATTTTTGTGTAAAACACGTCCAGTAAGTGGCAGCCCTCTAGCTTGCACAGTAAATGCTCCACAATCGCTGGAAAAAATTTGGTCATGTTTTTGCAAAAAACTGCATTTGCTATGATAGCAGCCTGCGGGATAGCAGTTACAAGATTATAATACCACGGATAATCGGCCTCGACGAGACCTTCAAATTGACACCCATAGTTTAATTTTACGACTTACCTCAAGAAATGGCGGATTATTTGATTTTTGCAAAAATGACAAGTTTTCAACGCCAAAATAAGAAAATCGACTATATCTCACGATGGCAAAAAAGTTAGAAAGGAGCTTCAAAAAGCTAAAATGTAGAGCTCAACAAGATCTTTCGAATGAGCATAATCATGGCTGTGCAGCAACTGCCTAACTGTCAAAAATCGGCAAAAACTGCCCTGGACGGAGACGTCGAAATTTTGAAGCGGGATTGCACGGAGGGTGTTAGAATGCTAAAAGAACTTATTTTGGAAAGTTTCATCAAATTTCATCTTGATTTGAACCGTCAATCAACAATATGTGCCCAAAACGAATCACCACCTTAAGACCTTAAGACTGGACATGAAATAAATTTATCTCTTAAGACTTAAGGCTTACGGCTAAAGACTAAAGACGTCAGTGTGAATCAAATCCAGTAAAGACTAAAGACATACGACTTAAAACTAACGACTTAAAACTAAAGACTTAAGACTCCAGCTTGAACCCGGCTTTAAATATTATATAATTTAAAAGTCAAAAAACTATTTTAAAGGGGGGCAGCCCTTCGCGGGATTTTGTGCATCCTCTCTCAGAAGTCTAAACTTTTGCCAATATACGTAACTAAGCATAACTGACATTTTTCAAAATTCAGCTGAAACTTTCACCTGAACCTGAAAATGGCTATTTTTTTGGCTAAAATCCAGACACTCTGAGAAAGTTTTGAAGCTGCTACTGTCCACAAATCCATAAAAATCCAATAATTAGGTTTTATCAAAACTTTCCAAACTGAATAAAATTCATTGGAAATTAAGGAAAAAGAATAATAAAGTCTCAATAGAGAAAACAGTCAATGGGTGGGTAAACAACCTTGAAAATTTTCATGGATTTCCATAAACTACGACGTTTAGACTGACCAAGGGGCCATGAAGGTTTGCTCCTTAATTTACTAGACACGTACTGTTTCTCATCCCTCAAGAGGGTTTGAATCTTCAGCAGCGTTTCATACTCTTCCTTGCCCTTCTTGTCATTGCCACGAACGACGGTTTTCTCCAGTTTCGACACCTGATTGTCCAGATACTGAAGATCTTTCAGGCGCAGTTCGTCGAAAATAATTTCCATATCCCGTACTGGGTTCACATCACCCTCTATATGAGTGACCTAAAACAGCAGAAAAGCAACAAGAGAAATCAAAAGCGAATTACGTACCAAAGTGAACTACAAAACTGAAGGCTTCAGTGGACGATCAGGTAAAGACAGCAAACTTTATGACAATAACGGTATTAAGGAAAGGTTCTCTACTGAAGAAATATACACTCCTACATTTACAGCAGGAATGTGGGGTGCGGGCCGCTGTTCATCCCCGGTTACAAACGGCCTTGAGCCAGTTTTTATGAGACCATTTTGGACATATTATATATATCACAAAAAATATCAAGCCTAGCGACATGTCAAACAGGGACAGACTTCTTTATATGAAAAGTCAGAAAAAATGTCAACAAAAAAACCGAATAGAATGGAACAAGGCATGGAGCACCTCATCATCCTCAAAGGCTCGACTCATATGGAAGATGGCATCGCAGGCGGAGACATGGGAGAGGAAGGCATTGCCCAGTCCCTGACCCTCACTGGCTCCCTTGACCAGACCCGCAATGTCCAGAACATTGAGGAAGGCGGGAACCTGAAAGCAAACTATAGAACAATGAGAAGGATGTGGAAAAAAATTGTGGAAACAAATTTGTAGTTTAGTTGTAAAAACACATAAACAAACCAACCAGTTGTAAATTCAGGTCATTTTGATTTAGAGAGAATGATGCAAAATACGTAAAAATGAATTATCCTGTCCAGGCGCGTAGCCAGGGGGGGGGGGAATGGGGGAATTCCCCCACCCCGAAATTGTGTTACCCCCCAGGAATTTTTTTCCTGAAATATGTAGAACGCCCATTTTTCAAAAAAATGTCGCGCCTTCGGCGCGAAATAAGTGTATTGTACCGTTATAATACGTGTTTCGCGCGTAAACATGAGTAGCAATTACCCTATTTGGTGTACTTTGACCACCTTCTGCATCATTTGGGTGCATGAACACGCACTGCGCCTTAAAATTATTGTAATTTCAACGAATGCTCCGTAAATATTCTACGAAGATCACGAAACAGAGAAATTTCTCAAGCTTCTCAAGACCCCCCCCCCCGAAAAATTTGCATTCCCCCACCCCGAAATTTTTTTCTGGCTACGCTAGTGATCCTGTCGTAGTTGCCCCAAGATCTCTCCCTACCGCTTGTTATCTATCACGGAATTTATCATTCAGCAATCTTTATTATCCACTACCTTCCATTCCGAAATTAGTCTAGTGAGGGGGGAAGGGGTGCCCCTTTTGCAACCACATTTTGCCCCTGGAAAGTTAAATTCCCAAGAAGGACAAAGTTTCTACGATATATATATATATATATATATACAATCTCTATAAAACACCAACGTTTCAGTAACTAAAGTTTTTGGTAAAATTTGACTCTCTTTCCCCAAAAAGAATCCCGACTTGTCCCTCGTCGAAACCATTTCAACCGTAAAAAACCCACAACACCCTCAAAAAAATCTTACTTTACTAGCCGGCTGATAATGATTACAGAGGAAATCAAATCGTTCATCGGGCACCGGGACACGACTCTCATTTGGATCGATCGTGCAGAAGGGAAAATTTTCCGCAGCAGCCTGACTTTTGGTAAGGACATTGAAAAATGTGGATTTGCCCACATTGGGCAATCCCAGGATACCAATTTTCAGATTGGTCCCCAGACGACCAATCAGAAGCGGCCGTTCGGGTTCTTTATCCTTATCCTTTTTGGCTGGAGCCATAATGTTAGCCTTGCCTTACGTCAGCTACGTAAATCTAAACCTTAAGGCCTGAAATATCTGGCTTATTTTTACTGGGGAGGGGGTGGGGGCCCCACTCGGCAACCTCCCCCCCCATAAATTTTGACCTCCCCCCATAAGCCAAAAAATTGCCAGATTACACCATTTTTACCCTAAATTTTCAAAAATTTTCGAAATTTCAAATTCACGAAATTTTCGCTATTTTAGCGTAAAAACACCTAAAATTAGCCATTTTTAGCGATTTTTGACAATTTGCACACAAAAAACAAAATTTGCAAAAATTATTCAAAAATATGCCCCCCCATCGATGGGGGCAACTTTGAGCCCCCCCCATAAATTTTGGCCTAAAAATAAGCCAGAATATGCAACGTACATTTAAGTAAATAGGATTTGGGCGTACGTATTGAAAATATAGAGGTGCGCAAATGACAACCAAAAAACTTAAGCTATGCCAAAAGCCAGACCGATGAATAGGTTATCTAGGAAAAGTGGAACAGTACCATGGGATGTGTCCCTTTCCGCATAGCTTCACCGGGTTGGGAGGGGGAAGCGACCCCAAACTCAGACCTTTGGAGGCTGCCCTTTCCCCAAATTACAAAATCCCAAATCCTACCATCCACCCCGCCCACCCTCAAAATTTTCCAAACTGTTTTTTCCAAGTACGTATATATATAGCAAGCTTAACAAAAAAATCAAAAATCCGGGTTTTGGCTGGAACTTTCGCAAAACTAAACCAAATCGATTACTTTGAGGACCCATGGATAGGTCTTGGGCTAAGCTTTAAAACCACCCCAGTTTCGTTGCTCTGCGACCTACCAGTAAGTAGCAGTAGACGAAAATGTGTGATTTTTTTGTTAAAGGTTTAACAAAAAAAAATCACCCGTTAACAAAAAAATCAGTGGCGGATCGGATCCCAGAGAGCAGCTAGCTACTTTTTCTCATCAGTTTTGGATAGAGCGCACTAAATAACGTATTTAGAACCCCAAACCGCTAACCTAGTGCTCCAACTAAGGCAACTGACCCCGCCGAAGTCTTAGTGGTCACTGATGGCCCCCGACAGCGTCCAGTATGAAGTCTGGTGGCTCTAAAGTGCCGTTTTAAAGGCTAAAACGTTGTGTTTTCGGGTTCGTGAGTGATTATAACCTATTTCCAGGCATTTTGGCAGAGAAACTCAGAACTTCGTATGTTGCTGGGGTATGACCCACGGTCACGTGACCCCTGCCAGACCCTCCAGCAGGGTATTTTTAGGGATTTTTTTCCGGGGGGGGCTTCCCAGGGGGGGCCCGAGCTCGGGAGGGGGGGGGGAAGAAATTTTCGGGGGAGGAAGATTTTTTGCAAAAATGAGCCAAAAAATAGTATTTTTGGCGAATTTTGCATGGTGAAACGCCAAAAGTTCTCAAAAATGTCAGGACTTAAGCTAAAAACAGCTATTTATACGAAAAAATCTCCGGCGAAGCCGGAAATTTTTGAAAATTGGCCTATTTTTGGCAAAAAATTGGAATTCCAAAAAACCCCCGGGGGGGAAGTAAAAATCCCGGGAGGGGGCGATTTCGGGGGGGGGGGGGAAGGCATTTTCGGGGGGAGGTCAAATTCGGGGGGGCCCCCCTGTGAAAAATACCCTGCTCCAGGTACCAACTGGACAGTCCGAAGTGGCTATAAACATGTCCTAAGGGGTTTTCGAGGGAGCTGAATTCAAATCTGGCATTAGTTTTTAGGTAACTATGGGCTAATACTGACTTCTGGGATCACGTTTACCGTCGGACGGTCCAGGCCCGGCTGGTTACCAGGTTTGACTCCCAGAAGCATGGGCGCACCCAGGGGGGGGGGTTTTTGGGGGTTCCGACCCCCCCTTTTTGTCCGACCCCCCGGGAAATTTCGGGGAGAAAGCAAAAATTGCGCAATTTTTAGTGCATAAAATTAAAAATTATGAAAATTTTTCGCGCCTCCGGCGCTTTTCTATCTCGATTTATATAATTTTTGTCGCCTGCGGCGCTTTTCTATATCGATTTTTAAAATTTTTCTCGCCTACGGCGCTTTTCTATCCCGATTTTTAAAATTTTTCTCGCATGTGGCGCTTTTGTATCCCGATTCTTAAAATTTTTCTCGCCTTCGGCACTTTTCTCACTGAATTTTCAGAATTTTTCGGGCCTTCGGCAGTTTTCCTACTGAATTTTCAAAATTTTTAGGGCCGGCGGAGCTTTTCTAACTGAATTTTCAAAATTTTTCGGGTCAGCGGCGCTTTTCTAACTGAATTTAAAAATTTTTCTCGCCTGCGGCGCTTTTCTATCTCGATTTTTATAATTTTTGTCGCCTGCGGCGCTTTTCTATCTCGATTTTTAAAATTTTTCACGCCTGCGGCGCTTTTCTATCCCGATTTTTAAAATTTTTCTCGCATGCGGCGCTTTTGTATCCCGATTCTTAAAATTTTTCTCGCCTTCGGCACTTTTCTAACTGAATTTTCAGAATTTTTCGGGTCTTCGGCAGTTTTCTAACTGAATTTTCAAAATTTTTAGGGCCGGCGGCGCTTTTCTATCTCGATTTTTATAATTTTTGTCGCCTGCGGCGCTTCTCTATCTCGATTTTTAAAATTTTTCTCGCCTGCGGCGCTTTTCTATCCCGATTTTTAAAATTTTTCTCGCATGCGGCGCTTTTGTATCCCAATTCTTAAAATTTTTCTCGCCTTCGGCACTTTTCTAACTGAATTTTCAGAATTTTTCGGGTCTTCGGCAGTTTTCTAACTGAATTTTCAAAATTTTTCGGGTCAGCGGCGCTTTTCTAACCGAATTTAAAAATTTTTCTCGCCTGCGGCGCTATTATGTATTAACGTTTACAACGTTTTGGAACCTGCGGCACTTTTTTACCTCCATTTTACTGAATTTCCTGTGGTACTTTTCTATCTCGATTTCAAAAAATGCGTGCCTGCTTTTCTAAGTCATGTTTTTTAATTTTTCGCGCCTGCGACACTATTCTATATCGATTTTAACAATTTAAAATTTTAACAATGCGCCTCGCAGAGCTTTTTATTCAAATCTTTTCAAGCTTTCCAATACAAATTTTGCCATTATGTCAAAGAATTTCTCAACTTTTATTGAAATCTTGTTAAAGATTTCCATTACGGCTTTTTTCAAAATTTCGAAAATTTTCTCAACTAGACCCATCGCGTCCGCTAGCGACGACTCCTAAATCTCGTCATTTTTGTGGCTCCCAAAACGAACTCTTTGCTGAAACCTTCGCCACCGCCACCCCCCCCCCAGCGTAAACGTGTAAGGCGATGGAAAAAATTTTTTTCGGCTCGACCCCCCCCCCCTTTTCAAAATCCTGGGTGCGCCCCTGGAATTCCCCCAACCCCCCCCCCCCGGCTACGCGCCTGATTGGGGTACACTCCCCCCCAAAATTGAGACCTCAGAAAATCCAAAAAATGGCTTAAAAATGCAAAATTTTCTGTATACAAGTAACAAAAATGCTCCGCACAAAAGGGGATAATATGTGTGTTGGGCCTATGTCTATCCGACCTTTAAATTCCGTTTGAGAAAGGCATAAATCCGACACCGCAAAAGTTGCTCAGCTCACTTAGGGCTTTCATTTGATACCAAATTTTACCACTTTTGAAAAATTTTATTTTTGACCCAAAATCGCCTAAGTCCCCACCCCACCCCACCACAGCACTCTACAGCCACTTTGGATGCGCAGTTCTATGATAAAAGTTGCTCAGCTCACTTAGAACTCTCATTTGATACCAAATTTTACCACTTTTGAAAATATTTATTTTTCACCCAAAATCGCCTAAGTCCCCACCCCACCCCACCACAGCACTCTACAGCCACTTTGGCTGCGCAGTTCTATGACAAAAGTTGCTCAGCTCACTTAGAACTCTCACTTGATACCAAATTTGACCACTTTTGAAAAATTTTATTTTTCACCCAAAATCGCCTAAGTCCCCACCCCACCCCACCACAGCACTCTACAGCCACTTTGGATGCGCAGTTCTATGACAAATGTTGCTCAGCTCACTTAGAACTCTCATTTGATACCAAATTTGACCACTTTTGAAAAATTTTATTTTCCACCCAAAATCGCCTAAGTCCCCACCCCACCCCACCACAGCACTCTACAGCCACTTTGGATGCGCAGTTCTATGACAAAAGTTGCTCAGCTCACTTAGAACTCTCATTTGATACCAAATTTGACCACTTTTGAGAAACTTTATTTTCGACCAATTTGACCCTCCCCACCCCACTGACCCTTCAAACAGCACTCTAGAACCAGCCCACATTTGGATGTCGGACGGCAAAACGAATACAGTGGCTCAGCTGGGCACACCAGAAAACTCTCATTTGATACCAAAGTTTTGAGCCAGATATTGAGAAACTTTATTTTCGTCCAGGAAGCGGTCACCCGACTGACCGTTCAAACGGCAAGGTAGAACCAGCCCAGCAAAATAGGTACGTCGGACGGCAAAACGGATACCGGGAATGAGCTGGGCACACCAGAAAACCCCTATAGACAAAGTTTTGAGAGGCCAGGTAAAGCCTACTATGGACCTCCAGGTTGCGGTTTCCGACTTGACCCTCCCGACGGCAAAGTGGAACCAGCCCAGCAAGATGGGTGGGTCTGACGGTAAAACTGACTGTGGGAATCGATTCTCCGTGCTAGAAAACCATTGTATGAAAGATTTGAGCTTTAAAAGTTGAACAGATAGCGAGAAATTCCGATTTTTCATTTTTCGGATTTTCGCCATTTTTGACGGGCCACTGTGGTCGCTAGGGAAGTGATAGAGAAACGCAACCTGGACCGTTAGTTAGTTCAATATATGTAATTTCTGAATATAAAAAGAAATCAGCTCCAGCTCGTAACGTTCGACCTGAGCGACGACCACAAAAATGGTCACTTTTCGCTATGAGCCGATTTTGCGGCGCCACTGCGGCGCTGTGGCGCAGCTGCGGCGCAAAAAAGTTGTGATTCTTAAATTCTTTAGAGGGTACTACTAGACCCCATAGCCCTTTAGGTTGGCCCACCGCTGCAGATTACGTGAAAGCGGCGAACATTATGTACAATACAACCATCAAATAGGAGAAACCGGAAAAAAAACATCGCCGCCATAACCGGTCCGGGGCGCAACTTTTTAACGGTAAGTGATACGGGGCTGAAACTTCACAGACATACTAAACTCGATGTGCTCTACAATTTGCGCATGAAATCTGCGCAGGATCTGCGCAGGATTTTGCGCAGCTTCTGCGCAGCTTCTTTTACACTGTCTCCGCTGCCGCGACCCCTATGATATATACAGGCGCGTAGCCAGGGGGGAATGGGGGAATTCCCCCCCCCGAAATTGTGTTGCCCCCAAGGAATGTTTTCCTGGCATGTGTAAAACGCCCATTTTTCAAAAAATTTTCGCGCCTTCGGCGCGAACTACGTGTACTGTACCGTTATAATACGTGTTTCGCGCTTAAAAATGAATACCATTTACTCTATTTGGTGTACTTTGACCACCTTCTGCATCATTAGGGTGCATGAACACGCACTGCGCCATAAAAATTATCGTAATTTCAACGAATGCTCTGTAAAAGTTCCACGAAGGTCACGAAATAGAAAAATTTCTCAGCTTCTGGGGGGCTCCGCCCCTCAGACCCCCCGAAAAAATTTTGCATTCTCCCCCGATATTTTTTTCTGGCTACGCTAGTGTATATATATAAAAGTAACAAAAATGCTCCGCACAAAAGGGGATAATATGTGTGTTGGGCCTATGTCTATCCTTTATATAAATTCCGGTTGAGAAAGACATAAATTCGACACAGCAAAAGTTGCTCAGCTCACTTAGGGCTTTCATTTGATACCAAATTTGACCGCTTTTGAAAAATTTCATTTTGACCGAAAATCGCCTAAGTCCCCACCTCACCCCATCACAGCACTCTACAGCCACTTTGAGCATGCAGTTCTATGACAAAAGTTGCTCAGCTCACTTAGGGTTTCAATTGATACCAAATTTGGTAAAAATCGGTATTGGGGTCTACCCTTTTTTCCTTTCTGAACGAGAGGGTCTGCCCTTTTTTCCTTTTCGCTGAGGGGGTCTCCCCGTTTTTTGTCGGTCTGGGGGGGGGGGGTCTGCACCACCCCATTCCCCCTACGTTATCCTATGGTAATAGCTACAAGTCCCAACCTTGCATACGTTGCATATTCGTAAATTTTTGAAATTTGGTGGTCGATCTCCAGAAAAGTGACGGGGTACCTTCCGAACCCCCCCCCCCTTTCCAGAATTCAAACTTCAGAAATTGCAAAATCTAGCCAAAAATGCAAAATTATCTGTAACCTAGCCTGTTTTTCTTCAAAATAAGACTTGTTTTTAACGTTTTAGGCATTTTTGCACCGTTTTAAAGCGATTTTAAGCAAAAAATTTAAGAAAAATTTATCACAACATGACATTTTTCAGCCAAATTTAGCTAACTTTTTGGGTCCAAAAATCGCTGGCGGGGGGAAAGGTTCGAGGCTGGGTTACTTCTACGGGGGGGGGGGGCGCCCACCATTCGAAAGGTTCCCCCATTCGAGGAGCCCCCATAAATTCTGACCCCCCCAAAATTGCCCAATTTTACCATTGTTACCCGGAATTTTTCGGTTGCGCCGGATTTTTGACGAACTTTTCGCTATTTGAGCTTAAAATCACCTAAAATTACGTATAGTTATTAGTAAGCAATTTTTAGCAATTTTTGTCCATAAAAAACTTAAAAATTTGTCGAAAGATATGCCCCCCATTTTAGGTGAGCTTCTTCGAGCCCCCTCCCCATAAGTTTTGGCTTGAAGTAAGCCAGCAGGGGTGGGGGTAGCCGAAAGTTGGGGGAGGGCAAGTCAAAAATCCTGAGGGTGGGTAAATCGTCTCACTATTTCTTGGGGGGGTTATCCCAACCCCAAAATGGAACCAAGGTCCTACTTAGGCCTGTTATTTTAAAACTTTTGGCCTAGAAGTGTATAAGCCAGCGGAGGGGGGGGGGGTGCTGAAAGTTGGGGAGGGTAAGTCAAAACTTCACGGGGTAGGTAAATCGCCTCACATGGGGTGATAATGCACCCACAACCCACAAAAGGAAACTATGGTCTCCTCTACCTAGGCCAGTTTCTTGAAAAAATGTTCCATGTTTTTCAGATCCTTTTGATGCAGTGCGGAAATCAAATTCAATATATATATATATATATATATATATATATATATCATAGGGGTCGCGGTAGCGACCCCTATAATATGAGTGAAAATGGTCGAATGACCGTGTAAAACAAGGCTGCGCAGATCCTGCGCAGATTATGTGCGCAAAAAATTGTACATGTCGAGTTTAGTATATTTGCCAAGTTTCATCCCCGTACCACTTTCCGTTAAAAAGTTGTCCCAAAAATCGCTTACGAGAGGTGTTTTTTCGGTTTCTCGCTTTTGATGTCTCATAAAGGGGTTTTGTAGCTTGAATAACTACAGATAAAAAATTTTTGCCTATGAAACCTATGTATTCTTGTAGTACAAATCAAAAATAAGAAGATAAGCTAGTTTTTATGCCTCCCAGGGCCGGAAAAAATTTTTGGCTGGGGGCCAAGTCGGCCAAAACGCTAAAATGGCCAAAACGTATGCTTCAAAGGCGCCTTAATAAGTCAGATTGGGCTATATATGGGGCTATACTGACTATATGGTTAAACAGTGCACATATCGGGGTCGTTCAAATGCTATATGATTTTCCGTCTCTGTGCGTAATTTTTCGGTACTGGCCGGCCAAAGTTGGTGAATTTTGGGTCGAACTTTGAACTTAATTTTTTCGCTTATTTTGCTACATGGGTGGCTCAAATTTTGCATACAAAGGTTTTTTGGGACGGAGAATCGATTCCCGCTATCAGCTTTGCTGCCCGAGTAGCCCAAGTTGCTGGGCTGGTTCCACTTGACCGTCTGAGGGGTCAGTTCGGTAACCGCTTCCTGGAGGTCCATAGTAGGCTTTACTTTGCCTCTGCAAACTTTGTCTATAGGGGTTTTCTGGTGCGCCCAGCTCATTCCCGGTGTCCGTTTTGCCGTCTGACCCACCCATCTTGCTGTGCTGGTTCCACTTTGCCGTCTGGAGGGTCCGGTCGGTACCGACTTCCGGGAACACCATATAGGACTGTACATAGCCTCTCAAAACATTGTTTTATAGGGGTTTTCTGGTGCGCCCAGCTCATTCCTGGCGTCCGTTTTGCCGTCTGACCCACCGATCTTGCTGTGCTGGTTCCACTTTGCCATCTGGAGGGTCAGGTCGGTGGGAGGTCATGGGGTCAAAAATGAAATTTTTCAAAAGTGGTCAAATTTGGTATCAAATGAAAGCTCAAAGGCGAGCTGAGCAACTTTGTCATAGAACTGCATGCTCAAAGTGGCTGTAGAGTGCTGTGGTGGGGGTGGGGCGGGGACTTAGGCGATTTTCGGTCAAAAATGAAATTTTCCAAAAAAGTGGTCAAATTTGGTATTAAATGAAAGCCCTCAGCGAGCTGAGCAAGTTTTGTTATAGAACTGCATGCTCAAAGTGGCTGTAGAGTGCTGTGGCGGGGTGGGGTGGGGACTTAGGCGATTTTCGGTCAAAAATGAAATTTTCCAAAAGTGGTCAAATTTGGTACCAAATGAAAGCCGTAAGTGAGCTGAGCAACTTTTGTCATAGAACTGCATGCTCTGTGTGGGGGTAGTTTGATGTGGAGGGGTGGGGTGGGGACTTTAGGCGATTTTCGGTCAAAAATGAAATTTTCCAAAAGTGGTCAAATTTGGTATTAAATGAAAGCCCTGAGCGAGCTGAGCAACTTTGTCATAGAACGGCTGCTCAAAGTGGCTGTAGAGTGCTGTGGTGGGGTGGGGTGGGGACTGTGGCGATTTTCGGTCAAAAATGAAATTTTCCACACGTGGTAAATTTTGGGATTTCATGAAAGCCCTCTGCGAGCTGAGCAACTTTTGTTATAGAACTGCATGCTCAAAGTGGCTGTAGAGTTGCTGTGGTGGGGTGGGGTGGGGACTTAGGCGATTTTCGGTCAAAAATGAAATTTTCCAAAAGTGGTCAAATTTGGTACCAAATGAAAGCCGTAAGCGAGCTGAGCAACTTTTGTCATAGAACTGCATGCTCAAAGTGGCTGTAGAGTGCTGTGGTGGGGTGGGGTGGGGTGGGGACTTAGGCGATTTTGGGTCAAAAATGAAATTTTCCAAAAGTGGTCAAATTTGGTATCAAATGAAAGCCCAAAGCGAGCTGAGCAACTTTTGTCATAGAACTGCATGCTCAAAGTGGCTGTAGAGTGCTGTGGTGGGGTGGGGTGGGGACTTTAGGCGATTTTCGGTCAAAAATGAAATTTTCCAAAGTGGTCAAATTTGGTACCAAATGAAAGCCGAAACCCAGCTGAGCAAATTTTGTCATAGAACTGCATGCTCAACGTGGCTGCAGAGTGCTGTGATATTACAAATGTTGCTCAGCTCGCTCAGGGCTTTCATTTGGTACCAAATTTGACCACTTTTGAAAAATTTCATTTTTGACCGAAAATCGCCTAAGTCCCCACCCCACCCCACCACAGGAGTCTAGAGCATCTTAGAGCATGCAGTTCTATGAGAAATGTTGGTCAGCTCGCTTAACGCTTCCATTTGGTACCAAATTTGACCACTTTTGAAAAATTTCATTTTTGACCGAAAATCGCCTAAGTCCCCACCCCACCCCACCACAGCACTCTACAGCCACTTTGAGCATGCAGTTCTATGAGAAAAGTTGCTCAGCTCGCTTAGGGCTTTCATTTGGTACCAAATTTGACCACTTTTGAAAAATTTCATTTTTGACCGAAAATCGCCTAAGTCCCCACCCCACCCCACCACAGCACTCTACAGCCACTTTGAGCATGCAGTTCTATGACAAATGTTGCTCAGCTCGCTTAGCGCTTCCATTTGATACCAAATTTGACCACTTTTGAAAATTTTCATTTTTGACCCCATGACCTCCCACCGACCTGACCCTCCAGATGGCAAAGTGGAACCAGCACAGCAAGATGGGTGGGCCAGACGGCAAAACGGATGCCAGGAATGAGCTGGGCGCACCAGAAAACCCCTATAGACAATGTTTTGTCGGGCTATGTACAGTCCTATATGTATATATATACATGTATGTATATCATAGGGGTCGCGGCAGCGACCCCTATAATATGT
>JASAND010016836.1:0-13660 GCA_030248195.1 Trissonchulus latispiculum
GGAAACAGAAGTTCCTTGGAAGAAAAGACAAGCATTTACACACAAATCGTGTAGACCCTGTGTTAAACCATTGTGTACACACATTCATGCTAAAATATATCTTTGTCAGGCAAACTGCGTGTGAGGGCCTGGACTGAGCAAACATAAGAGGCCTGCTGCGCTGAGGCGCAGCAGGAAAAATAATACGGCGGAGATAAGTAGAGTCAGAGCAGGATTTATTTTACGCTATTTCGTTTAGAAAAATTACTCATTCTGTATGTGTATTCTGTTTTTAATTTGCTTGCGTCGTTTATTTCATCATTCATTTGGGTTATTATTAATTTACATAACTTTGTTTGATTTCAATAGTGGTGACAATTACCTAGCAAACTTAACACGTTAACGTAAACAATAGAATCTGCATTTTAAAACAAACATTCTGGTTCTACTTCGACTGTTGACAATGTCCTTTTACGTCATACATAAAGGGAAATATTTTGAAATTAAGTATACTGTGGGATTTCACTATGTATCAATTGAGGGATTGGAACTTCATGAAAAGTCAGAAATGACCTAACACTTCACGACTACGACATGTATATTAGTGTGGTGATTTCTTTCTACACCGCCCAAAGCATGATCTCCAACTAAAGCGAGGAAATAGCTCAGCCAGCTGCAGCACAGAAAGCCATGATGCACCAAAGCAAAGCCCCAGAAGTCCACCAATATTGCCTATCAGCAAGTGCCAATCATAAGCCCTATACTCCTCGAAAACAACAATTTCGTTTGATAAAATCATATCAACTACCAATTCGGAGCTTTTTACGGCTGGCATACTATTAGCTGACAGGGAAAACTCAGTGGTCTGACAAGGTCTCCAACATTGCTGAAAACAGTCACGAGGACTGCAGGTGCTTTGACATAGATTCAAAAAGCTGCACCTTTCACTTATGTTTATGTCATAGCTTAGCATTGAGCAGTTGAAGTTATCTCGATAACAGACTTCGTGGCAGTCTATGTCACATCCAGAGACAGAGTTTATATCTTTAGCACAGGGATTCCGAGCCGTATTCAGTAGGTGCCTTCTGGTGCTTGAGACTCTTATGACATAATCCTTAACCTCCTCCTTGCCGAGCGTGAAAAAGTTCCAATAGTCTAATCCGAAAACCAGATGGTAACAGTTGTAGTTAGTATGAAAACACAATTCGTCCTTATTCAGTGCTGTGTCAATCTTCAATTTTATGGTGGTTAGTGCAGTGCGCAATGCAGTTGGTGTATTGGCTGACACTTTGTAACAAATCACATACTTACACCAGCTGAGGATAAAGAAGTAGCCCGAAAACGGTACTGTAATATAGTCGTATGATACCAGGTGTGACACAAGCATCTGTGAGGTTCCTTTCGAGAAGTTTATTGTATACAGAAGTCTCAATACTGGCATTGTCTTGCAATAAATTTCCATGATCATAGTCAGTTTGGAATGTCATCGGATACGCAATCCTATCCATGACGAATTTCATTTCCATTTCGTCCAGACCAAGACCTAACAGTTTCGAGCCTTGTATTGGACAAGTTGGGATTAAGCTAATTTCTGGAATGATGGATCTCTGTTCCAGGGCGAAAGCGAGTGCAACATGTTCTTTGGTAAAGTCTTCCACGTTTCCTTGTATCTGACTAATCAAGAACAGAAATGAGGCAACCATAAAGCAGGCCCAAACGCATTTTCCAAACACTGTCGGGGACCGATAAAGACACGAAAATCCGTGTATTGTCGTATGTTTGCAGAATGTCTGAACTTTGTCTTTTTTATACACCGTCATATTTACCATCTGACCGACGTTTGGAATTTAGGGGTCAATGCTTGGTTGTGTGCATCACGTTCGTAATAAGTTCAGTTTTTCGTTTACTCAAACTTTCATACAATTCTGAGTACAGGTAAGGAAATATAAGGGCGATAGAATTATAAACGGTTGCACAGCTTGATGGAAAAGATGTACTTTTGGGTATACTTTTCATATTGTTTCAGGTCAAATATACAGTCATTATTGAGATTGCTTCAGAGTTCGAGGAAATGTTTCAACTAAAACACTCTAGACAAAACTGGATGCTGTTCTCTAAAACACTATTTGAGCAATCGAACACAAATTGAAAACCTTGTCTAAATATTGGACAGACTTGGTATGGGCCTGGAAGCAGGGCAGGTTTGTTCCAAAGACAGAAGGTGAAATGTGTAAAGAAGAAATTTGACGGTAAAATGAGAGAAAAGAAATTAAAATTGAAAAATTTCTAAGATTTCGAATTAAAGTAGGGTTGAGACAGAGTCTGATCAAAATGTAGATGTACATTGTCCATGTGTGCACACGGGAGAATGGTGACCGAAAAGAGATATCATATTATGTGATGTATTGTTTCTGAGAGCAAATAGGAAATAAGTTAATTCAATTCACTAATAGAGTTTCTGTTAATTTGGCAGTTGGAATTTGTTAATTTGGTTATAGAAATTGAGTGTCAGTAAAACATAGGATAGCAACTAAATATGAGCATGAAAAGTTTGTGGGTTAGTATTTCAGGTTGGTTGGGATGGTGCGTAGCTTAAAAATTTTAGATTATACTGCATTTTTAGGATTTAGTTTTTCCAAAACTCAAAAAACTCTAATCTTTGTTATGCGGTGGAATTTGATGAATTACGGTTTTGATTTCATACGATGCAGTTTTTGCAGTTCATTTTTTGTTTCTTCAGCTTCTTTATTTTGGCCAATGTCAAGATAAAAGTCGCCTGTTAATTCGTTCTTGTCCACTAATTGGTTTTCTAGATGTTAAGTTACGTTATTGCGAACATTATGGCGTCTTTAAAAATCATCAAACAAGCACTGCACAAAAGGATACCACCGCCATTACCTGTAATGGGTGGGTAGTTTGGAGTGTAGTTGGACTTTATTAGTTTGTAGAAATTCATGTAGAGATTTGCTAGAAATGTTAAGTTGTTATTGTGAAATTCACGTGTTGACATTTGATCTGATACCCAATCAAAATTCAGCAAGAGTGTTTTGAAAGTCAGTGGTTACCTCTGATTGACTAGCTAGGGGGTGGTCTGAGGTAACATAAGTAGTCAGTCTTAAAATTTTCTGTCATCTAGAGTGGTCGGATTTGATAAACGCAATATATATTTTGTGTTATTTTTCCTTTTCTGTGTTTTCTTTTACCTAAAGTCCCCTTCCCCACTAGTAGTTAACCTAGGGTGTCGTTGTGTATTGTTTTGTTTATATTGGACTCGTACTGTTTCCCTTATCCGACCACGTCAGCCCTTCTCTCTAATTAATTTATGTGCTGCCTATCTCAATTTTATTTGCTCACTTCTGGATTTATTGATGGTAAATGGTGAGTGAGTGGTGAGGTAAGTAAGCGGTGAATCTCGTATTTTTTGTGACGAAATAATTTGTATTAGTTTGATTTTGGCTGTATGAATAATATCCTTGGATGGTCTTGTTTTCATAATTTGCTCTAGTTAGGTCATAAAAGTAAATTTGGTCTCCAATTTATCGCAGTCTAGGGTTTAGAATTTATTGTTCGGTAGGTAGGCTAGTTAGAAATAAAATCTGGCAGTCTTAGCTTCGTTTGGGTGTGTATATTGTGGTCTTATTGACTATAATTGGTGTAGGTTTCACACGTTATTCCTTTAATTTTTGGCCAGGTTGTTATCCACGTCGACTGGAACAACATCTCCTTCATGTTAGCTGAATCCTAGCGTGCAGTACCCACCCCGTAGTGCTTAGTAGTCGGTTAACAATCTTCTAGCATTACACACCATGACTGTTCGGCAACTGTCCCTTTGGCAGGGAAGCTGTGCTCCTTTAATCGACAAACGTCGCTTAGTAATAAAGACATTGCTCACGGTTAGATCAATGGGCTCCCTAGAACCGCGTTTTTGATTGTCTTGGAACAAATTAAGGACTTTACCTCTCAGCGTTTTCAAACAAACTAATTGCTCCTGTTTCTTGGTATTATAAATAACATATAACATTTGGCCAACTTAAAAAATTAATTTTCCAAACCATTGCAGAGAATAATAGTAAATTATGTACATACCTCCTACGTTATTTTGGAATGCCTTGCTTTTCGGAAGTTGCACAGTAAAATGCCAATTTCCATCGAAGGTTACAGTTGCGCCAAAATCAAAGGTCGCCTTGAATCCTTTTATACCGTACTGACTGACATGGATTTTACAGGTTACTGCAGTATCGCACGTCATATCACCGGCAGGATAAAACCAGGGCGCTGACACTCGGACTCCATTGATCTGAAACCATTTATATACACATATATATATATATATATATATATATATATATATATATATATATATATATATATATATATATATATATATATATATATATATATATATATATATATATATATACACATATATATATATATATATATATATATATATATATATATATATATATATATAACGAGTAACGAATTTGGGGGAAGGCCGCTGAAAAACCGAATTCTTAAGGTTTTTTGCCCAGATATCGAAAATTCCGGAATCCTCTGAGGGGTGAGCTCTAGGCCTGGGAAAACTCCCCTCCTCCCAAGCACATCCTATGGTCGTTTACATGAAAACAATGTCAAGTTTTTGAGATAAACTATTAGAATAAAACTGGTCAAGAAAGGACCAAATACTAATAAGTTTCACGAGGTCATTGATTTAAATGAAAAAAATGAAAGTATAAGAGTTTTAATTGAAAAACTCAAGACTCAGATATCCAAAAGACTAACACCGACCAAAACTTCCAGCTAAAGTGAGTTAACCTTACACAAGAGAATGGCTTAGTTTGAATTTGCCACATTTTGAGAAATATCTTCACAACAGCCTGCTAAATCTACTGCATCCAGACAAGAGCAAGTGATTGCCTCCAATGCCTAATTTCACCAAACCTCAAACTTTTTGTTAGTATTTGCTTCAAATGAATTTGAGTTTTCAAAACACCAAAAAGGACATTAGAAAATGTGTACTTTCAGCAGTCCTCCACGGGAGAAAACAATCTCTTGGCCATAGGCATGAATGAAGACGGTTTTAGTGGTTGACGCGCGTCGACCCTGAAACTGGGCCTGCCATTCCTGTCGGTACTCAGTCTTGATGAAAACGCGAAAGGAGGGCCCGTGATTGAGCAGCGTCTGAACTGCGGCGACCTTGCAGGTGCCCTGATAGTCGTGTCGACGCCCGTCAAACGTTGAAAAGTGAGGATCTCCGGTGCCAATGCAGGTACTGAATTCTGAAACAGGTTTGGTATTGTCTGAAGTGCATTCAAAGCTGAATGCACTTTAGAAACTGAATAGACATCAAGTATTTGTCTGGGCTGAAAATGCATAAATCGTTGCGACACCAAAAATCATAGTTATCGAGAGCGACCAGAAACTCTGGAATTACGAAAGACCTACAGTCAATATGGAGGTTCTAAACAGTTAATTTCGCACTTTATCTAATAGGCTACCTGGTCTCTGTAATCTAGTTAAGCCAATCACGTGACTGGTGCAAATTCGAAAACTCAATAACTGCACTTCGAATCACTGAATGTCACTGCAAACGAGTACCATTTCTAATTGCATTTTGTTTCCTTTGCTTTATGTTGTATTAGGTTTTGCCATTATTTTAAAAGTACCAAGATTCCAACTTCTAACCTTTGTGAAGTCTTAGGTTTACCTGTAGGTTGAGGAAATACACATTGTTTTGCTCTACATTCGTTATCTGAAAATATAACATCAACTAATCAGCCCCCGATCCAACAATTTTCGAGCAGTCTGCACAATCTCAGTGTTCATGTTGACGGACTAAATGTTCAACCTATTTCTGATGATGAAAATAGCAACTTTCTGGATTTTCCAGGTATATTTTTCAACTACTTTGGCAGGTACTCTTTCGAAGTTGCAAACTCAAGCTCCAACGTCCACCAAGGATTTTAATAGTCTGCGTTTTCGTTGGCGTTTCATATGATACATTTGATTCAAAAGTGGCAGGGTCGCAGTAATTTCAGAGTTTGGTCAAGCCAGTGTTTATAAAAAATATTCTTAGATGTGTGACAGGCGAAGGTCCTTCTCTTTTCCTGTTTCATCAAGCTACTTACTCTTAGTAGTCTGGGCGCTTCTGTTTCGAATCACCTTCTTGCCTTATATTTTAAGCTTGCTTAGTTTATGTTTGATATTTATTTATTATAGTGCACATTTCAGTATCATTCCCCATAAAGTTGACATGCTCTTAGTATAAACAACTTACATTCTCTTCTTGATACAATGGTATGTTCACCTAAAATTAAGTTACAGTATTAGTATTCTTAACGACGGTAACTGATAATATTATTAATCATTAATCATTTTCTTTGTAAATCAAGAAATTAGAAAAAGGGCGGACTACGCAGCCCACTCTCAATTTTTTAGTTTTCAAGTCAAATGCTAACTGAAATTCTAAAGCTATGGTACAAGGGTGCTTCAAGCCGATAGCACACAAATTGCAGAACAATTTGCGCAGCTTACCCGGTTCTTTGCTCCAATACCAGATTAGTGGATGCTAAAACAAGGTCAGTGCACAAATAAGTTACTGCAGAATTATTATTTCAACCAAAACTACCAAAAAGACTAGAATTTAAAACTCACGAGACGAGTACCAAGTAGACATGCTGGAGGAACGTTTTCAGTTCTGAGACGGCGGGTACAGCCAAAAACGACCGAATTCTCTGGATCGGGAAAAATGGAAAACAATTTTCTCAAAGAACAACACAAAAAGGTGTCAGTTACTTCTCTGCTCAAATTGTCCCCATTCTTTGATAGTCATGCACTAATACTACAAAGTTAAAGCTTATACTTTCTGCACAATGAGCTATTCCGTCTCTTTTAATTCTGAATTGATACATCGAATTTTCAGTATAGACTAGTTTTCGAACTGAACATTCTGCTACATTCAAAAGCATCTACGTTCCATTTACACTTTACATTACAAATATAAAAAAAGAAAGTGATATACCAGGAATGGTCCGAAAAATTCGGACCTCCGGTGGGACTCGAACCCACGGTGTTTCGCAGACTAGGCGAACGCTCTCCCAACTGAGCTGCGGAGACCCAGCCGCATCAAGCTAGAGTTCGTGTACGAATGTACATGATAAAAACATTCAACCCAAAACTTACAACTGCATGAACCAGAGATCCATTTTTCCAGGAACTTAGTGCTGCTAATAAAGCAGTCAATAGCCAAATGTGACAGTGCATTCCAAATCTGGAAATAGAACGAACAGTAAATAAAATAAAACTCAGAACTAAGCGCAAACAGATAAACATAAAAATACCTAAAATCGGTTTCTCTGTTTGCTGTTTCTTGTTGAAACATAAGACAACATAAAAAGAAGTTGGCCCCAGACGGGGCAATACTCCTCCGCAGACCTGTACACATTTTTGTTGGAATCACTAGAAAATGGTCTTTAATTGTTTTACATTATTCCAGTTGTTTGTTTCTATGTATATACTTATACATGAGATGAAACTACTCAGTTTGTCACTCTTTCAGCATTCGCTTGCATACAGCTGAACTACACGGCTCGCCTACTAAACTATTTACGGTAGACTAGGTCAAATTAAGCATCGGTTTTACTGTCCACTTGAATCTACAAATTTATTTTCAAGCACACACACGTACACATACATATATAAATATATATACATATGTATATATTATATATGTATATGTATATATATATATATATATATATATATATATATATATAATAATTTGGTGTACATTAAACACTTATCTGCTAGAATTGTCTAAGAAAAACACTTTTTTTAGGCCGAAGCTACACTGATACACCCAAATATTTGCAACCAGTTGGAATGCTGACATTTGACAACTGCAAGAAGACAGCGGATTCCGTTAATTAAATGACTGCAAATCTAATTTGCATAAATTGACTTATGTTATAAAGTGTCGAATGCAGCCCTGTGTTGAAGATTGGGCGTCAGCTTGGTGAAACAGAGAAAAGACATGCTAACATAGACAAAGACTATTTTATTCCTGCTCCAGCAATAATAGTTAATTAGTTTGAGTAGATAGAAATTATGGTTATTGTTTCTGTTCTGCCAAAATCATACAAGAAAAGTTATTTCTTTTCATGTATCTCAGAGACAGTTGAAATCAATGCCATAGACGTATCTCCAATGTTAGCTAAGGGCCTATTTCTTTAAAGATTAAAATAGTCGGATTAAACGGACTAAAAATCAGCCGGATTAAAATTTTAACAGCTATTTCTTTAATGATGGATTAAACGAATTAAACGGATTAAAATTAACTCATTTAATCCGACCATTTTTAATCCGCGGATTAAAGAGTTAGTTTTAATCCGTTTAATCCGCCATTAAAGAAACAGCGATTAAAAATTTTAATCCTCCAACTTTTAATCCGTTTAATCCGCGTAGCTGCACGGGGATTAAAAGCTAGTTGAAAATACAGGCGGCGGATTAAACGGATTAAAATTAATCTTTAAAGAAACAGCGATTAAGCAGGTCGGATTAAAATTAACTCGTTGATTTTTTATCCGAAGTGTGAATAAAGAAATAGGATTAGATTAAAATTTTAATCCTAGGTGCATTGAAGAAATAGGATTAAATTTAATCCGTTTAACTCGTTTAACTCGCTGGATTAAATTTTAATCCGTTTAATCCGAGGTGTCATTTCTTTAATGCGGATTAATTTTAATCTAATCCGTTTAATCTTTAAAGAAATAGGGCCTAAGTGGCTAAGGTGTCACTTTTTTGGGGAAGTTAATTTATGCAAATTAGGCTAGCAGCTAAGCGACGGAATTTGCAGTCTTCTCGCAATTGTCAGCAATCTAAAGGGTTGCATATAATTGGGCGCATCAGTGCAGCTTGGGAGCTCACTTTTGCGCATTTAGGGAATAAGTGTCTGAATTTCATTTTAGATTAACTGAAGTGAGAAACCATTTTACTTGGACTGTGCTACAGAAATAAGAAAATACATATGTACTAAGATCTTTGTACAAGAATATTTCTTTTATCATAGCATGTTGAGAAAAAGACTGGAAATGGATGAGATGTAGTTCTCACTTAACCACGTTGACACTATATACACTATATACTTAAAATGGAAAATTAATTTGTTGTCGTGTCGTCTGCCGTTAATGGTTATTAACGAGTAGTTAAGTACAAGTACCTTACTAAAGTCCGACCAAAAAATCTTGGAACCGAACTGTGAGCGGCTGTCCTGAGTTATCATTTGAAGGTAGCCTATATAATATATATATATTTTTAGAATCCTCAGGAACCCGAAACTTCGAAAATCTGGAAAAATCCGAAATTCCGGATTTCATTTACGGAAAATTTAAAATTTTTAATTTTTCGCCTAATTTTTATCGCAAAAAATTTTGTTTTTATAATCAAATAGAGCTATACATTTTTGCTCTTAGAAGCATTTCACGAAAATGAACCCAATTTCCGGAATTCCGGGTTTTCAAAATTTTCAAAATTACCGATTTTAAAAAATCCTCCAATACCCACAAGATGGGTATCATTCGAAAGCTCTTATTGGTCTGAACAACTGTTGTAATAGAACAAACTCATGAAAATGCACGCAATTCCCGGAATTCGCGAAAACCGGAGTTTCAGGATTTAAAAAAGTTTCTCCAATACCCACAATTTGGGTATCAATCGAAAGCTCTTGACGAGCTGAACAAATCTTGTAATAGAACCAATGTCCAAAAATGCACCAAATTCCCGGAATTTACAAATTCCGGATTTCACTTTAGCTTGGAAGTTTTCTTGATTTCCTAGAAGTAGGCGCATTTCTGCGAGTTGGCTCTATTAGAAACTTCGCTCAGCTCATCAAGAGCTTTCGAATGATACCAATATTGAGGGGTATTGGAAAACTTTCTAAAATCCGGAAAATCCGGTCTTCGCAAATTCCGGGAATTGAGTGCATTCTCAAGAGTTCGTACTATTACAAAAGTTGTTCAGCTCGATGAGAGCTTTCGAATGATACCCATCTTGGGGGTATTGCAGAAAATACTACTATATATATATTTGGGATAATTTTGGCATATTCTGGCATAAATTTGTCAATTTTCAAGCCCTATTTTCGCATACCAAAATAACTATAGTACTACCAAAAAATGTGTGTACAAACTTTGACCGTTTATAGCACGTTAACCTTCGGAGTAAACCCCAACAATGTATATATATTCTTAGAATCCTCAGGCACCAGAGATTTCGATAATTCGGAAAAATCCGGTATTCCGGGTGTCATTCACGGAAAATCTAAAATTTTTAGTTTTTCGCCCAATTTTATCGCAATAAAAATTTCGTTTTCACGATCGAATAGAGCTGGTCCCGCTGCAAATTTTTGTTCCTACACGTTTTTCACGAAAGTGCACCCAATTTCCGGAATTCCGGGTTTTCAAAATTTCCGGATTTTAAAAATTTTCTCCAATGCCCACAAAATGGGTATCACTCGAAAGCTCTTGACGAGCTGAACAAATCTTGTAATAGAACCAATGTCCAAAAATGCACCAAATTCCCGGAATTTACAAATTCCGGATTTCACTTTAGCTTGGAAGTTTTCTTGAATTCCTAGAAGTAGGCGCATTTCTGCGAGTTGGCTCTATTAGAAACTTCGCTCAGCTCATCAAGAGCTTTCGAATGATACCAATATTGAGGGGTATTGGAAAACTTTCTAAAATCCGGAAAATCCGGTCTTCGCAAATTCCGGGAATTGAGTGCATTCTCAAGAGTTCGTTCTATTACAAAAGTTGTTCAGCTCGATGAGAGCTTTCGAATGATACCCATCTTGGGGGTATTGCAGAAAATACTACTATATATATATTTGGGATAATTTTGGCATATTCTGGCATAAATTTGTCAATTTTCAAGCCCTATTTTCGCATACCAAAATAACTATAGTACTACCAAAAAATGTGTGTACAAACTTTGACCGTTTATAGCACGTTAACCTTCGGAGTAAACCACAACAATAGTATATATATTCTTAGAATCCTCAGGCACCAGAGATTTCGATAATTCGGAAAAATCCGGTATTCCGGGTGTCATTCACGGAAAAATCCCAAAATTTTAGTTTTTCGTCCAATTTCATCGCAATAAAAATTTCGTTTTCAAGATCGAATAGAGCTGGTCCCGCTGCAAATTTTTGTTCCTACACGTTTTTTCACAGAAAAGTGCACCCAATTTCCGGAATTCCGCGTTTTTTCAAAATTTCCGGATTTTAAAAATTTTCTCCAATGAACACAAAATGAGTATCACTCGAAAGCTCTTGACGAGCTGAACAAATCTTGTAATAGAACCAATGTCCAAAAATGCACCAAATTCCCGGAATTCACAAATTCCGGATTTCACTTTAGCTTGGAAGTTTTCTTGAATTCCTAGAAATAGGCGCATTTCTGCGAGTTGGCTCTATTAGAAACTTCGCTCAGCTCATCAAGAGCTTTCGAATGATACCAATATTAAGGGGTATTGGAAAACTTTCTAAAATCCGGAAAATCCGGTCTTCGCAAATTCCGGGAATTGAGTGCATTCTCAAGAGTTCGTTCTATTACAAAAGTTGTTCAGCTCGATGAGAGCTTTCGAATGATACCCATCTTGGGGGTATTGGAGAAAATTTCTAAAATTCGGAAATTTTGAAAATACCGGAATACCGAAAATTGGGTACATTTTCGTGAAAACCTTCTAAGAGCAAAAATTTGTAGCGAGAGCAGCTCTATTCGATTATAAAACAAAATTTTGATTGCGATAAAAATTGGGCGAAAAACTAAAAATTTTAAAATTTTTTGTACCCGGAATTCCGGATTTTCCGGATTTTCTAAATCTCGGGTTCCTGAGGATTCTAAAAATATATACATTATATAGGCTACCTTCAAATGATAACTCAGGACAGCCGCTCACATTTCGGTTCCAAAATTTTTTGGTCAGACTTTTGCTAAGTAGGTGCTGTTTAACCATCAGCAAGTGAAAAAGTAACCATTTGAATGGTCTCACTCGCTGTTCCCGATTACGTAATATAAAAACAGTTAGAAAGGTACACAATTAACATTTCCTACTGTAATTCGTGCAGGTCTACGAAGGAATATTGCCCCTTTTGGGGCCAACTTGTTGCTTTTCTTACTGGCACAAACTTGTAACTTGATAAGTTAGAAGTCTGAGCTGACACAGATACAGTTTATTGATCTAAGATTTTCCATTCTAGAAACAATCTCTGATTTCTTATCTCGCAAATAGGTTTGGTCTGTGCTATGGATTGGAGGTGAACTCAAATTAGTTTGACCAGAAAATAAATGAAAATTTAAAAATCTATTCCAAAAGCCGCAAAAACCAAGAATCAAGCCTCAGAATCTTTGCTTTGGAGACGTAAAGTGATGTTTACATTACTAAACTTCATCCGATCGGAATTACTCAACCGACCAGCCGAATTAGGAACAAGCGAGCAAACTAATATTGCTGATTTGAATGATTCCATTGAAAAATTGTCACTTCAGCACATGTGCTTAAAAAATTTTGACCTCAAAAACTCGATAACAGACAAACTTCGGTTTAGATCATCGACGCTCTATCGATTGATCTGCCGAAGCACAACTGTTATAGTTAAAGCTTGAATGCGCACCCAAACGAATATTCTATCTTACAGATCTATGAAACTCTTACCGCAACGATTGGCAGCACACAACTGAATCCAGAGCTTAGAATTTCTCAGTTTTAGCAATAAAACCACCTACGATGGGGTTGCATTCATAAAACACTGGATTCGAATTGTTTGACAGCATGTTACATTGTGTTAGCACTTACAAATTTTATCGTGCTATGACCTCATAATCTTAACATGTTGTCAAACCGTAAAACTGTCCTTTGCCTCGCTTTTCACTGTGCTGTCGGCTATTTGAATGCTGCATTCTTACATGGAATTCGTATGTAGGAACGAAACTGGGATTAAAGTCTGACCAAAAAATGTAGAAAGCGAAATTGTTTTATAACATCTCAAAAGAACTTCAAAGTGTATACCTGCTGTATTGTAGTTTGACTTTACTCTGATTTTTACCCAACTGTCACTTCAATTCCTAAGCCCCGCCTACTTTACTAAAGGAGGAATGTCTTAGTACGGTAGAATCTGGTGTTTAACAATATTGTCTGCAAAAGATTAAATGTTGTCAGGGGAACATTTTTATAAATTGTAGACCTGCTGCGCAGAGGGATTATTTTTAAGTTGAAGAAACTTAGATTTAGCAAAAGCCGTCCAAACTTGTGTCGTCGTGTCGTGGTGCCCAGCACTAAATAGGTACTCAAAGAGACCTTTTATGTGCTGCTCCCCGCGGTCCGCTGAATGGCAGGCAGACAAGAGGCGGAGAGACAAAGGTCACGGACAGAAAACATGACCCCCAAGCAGTTCTGACGTGCGGTTATTGGCCCCTTAGCCCAACGCTAAGGCGACCGCAGTCACACTCAAGGCAATCAAGATCTTAGACACAGATAGGGATTGCCGTCCAAACTTGACCAAGTTCTTTGATTTGCTGTCACTGTATCTTCAATAAACTCCAAGAATTTTCAATGTTCGCATGCCAACTGACGCGTACTTATTAGAGATGAAACCGGGTCACCGGGTCACCGGGCCAGCCGA
>JASAND010016837.1:0-12316 GCA_030248195.1 Trissonchulus latispiculum
CAATATATATATATATATATATATATATATATATATACTATTTTGGTGGTCTTTAACATTTTGGGACCATTCCCGAGTTTAGGTACAAAGATGAGAAAATTTAATTTTTACCATTATTTTCTCAGTACATAGTCGATACATCCGATTGGTTGGCTGGAACGAGGATACCAAAATGAACCTTTTTGCTTTTACAACTTTTGAGCTATCTCTAGTGGTTGAGTCAGTATAAGCAAAAAATTATTTTTGCTGTCCAAGTTTTCGAGACAATAATTTTTTCAAAATTACTTATTTTGTTTTATTAATACTTGATCGATAGTCTAATTGCTCACTTTATCAATGCCTACTGGCTGGAATTAGTTGCTTTAAGTTAGAGATTTGGCCGAGAAACCAATTTCGCGAAACTGCGATGATGTTGTTTTGTAACATCGATTTCTCAAAAAACTACCGAATAGATTCGTGTGATTTTTGGCAGCATGAAAATTTTCACTATTGCGGAGAGACATTTCCTTGGTTTGAGCTAAAACGTCTCCACTTGCGAGAAAACTCAATGCAAATATGGAAAGTTTCATGTCACCGCACATTTGGCGGACATTTTGGAGCATTAGGACATGTTGAGCCAAATCCAAAAAAATTCCCTCGGCCACTTCACATTGTGGCACAAAAGGAACTTTTGGCCGATTCTACAGTTTTGAGAAATCCATGTTCAAAAATGTTTGGTCTGCATTAAGCCATTATGTCAAAACATTTTTCCGTTATTTGCCAATTTTGATTTGGTTCCATAAACTCATGTGGAAATACGGATTGTATGCCTTAAAATGATGTATAAAGCTCTTTGCACCTCCAAAAATTGCGAAAGTTACAGCATTTCAAAACATCACCACAAAAGCACGGCACAAAAGATACCAGCACCTTAAATCAGTTTCTTAACCACTCTATTTCAAAACTTCAGGAATGGTAGCCTGGAATAATGTCCTGTAATGACAGAAATAGACAACAGTGGCCCCCCCAACCATCACAGAGTCTGGCCCAACTCAATCATAGGTTAACCAACAACTGCAAGACGGCAGGATTGGTCGTACATAAAAAGGAAGAATCACAACCACCAGCCATCATGTACCCTGGGAGGGTGAGCACGCCTGGGGGGAGGGCCGGCACTGGACAGTGATTATACAAACAGCATAGACAATCTCGACCAACAAAACAAAAATTAAGGAATGCCAAATAAACACAACTAAATTGAAATAGTAAAATGCCAAGCATTATGCAAAATGTAAAGAACAAAATATTGACGATATTTGCAAACCATACCATAGACGACAAGTAAGTATAGCCCCACCGAAGTTTCATAATTTGGAAGGTCCGGACTTGTGCAACGATCCAACCCCAGTATGTGGAGGTGCCTCTACGAGGGCTGAACTATACGTCTGTGCTGATCAAAGAAATGATGGCTCTGTAAAAAGTCAAACAGGAATATAGAGTGTGTGATGCACCTCCCAATTTAGTGGAGACCAGGGTGGCAAACATGTCACCAATCAAGAGGAAATGGTAGAAAATAAAGACCTCCGTCGAAGATAAAAACCTGCTAAAACAGGAAAATTAAATTACCATTTCTAACGATTGTGTAACCTCCGCATGGGCTGCAATCTTTGAGGGACATCAAGTTATAACACTTACGTTAAGGTAAACAGTTACAACGCTGGTGATGCGTAACCAGGGAAACCTCGGCAGGCAAGCTTTACGGTAGGACTTGACTGGTTGTGAGGACATGGTTCTAATGATTGTCAGCGCTGATTGTGCAGTCGATGGCTATGATGCCATGTTCGTTTGCATATTTGTCCCAGCTACGTAGTTTCCAGGTAAACGGATTCACTGGCTCCTTCAATTCGTTCGGTAAGTTATCAGCTTTTACATCAATTTTCAAGGAACGTCATTTGGTAAAATAGAATAGGTGCATACAGTTAGTGTTGTTCAGGTGCTGGACTTCGAGGAGGCACCCAGGGGGCAGGGCCCCAACCGGCCCAGCCTTCTTCCCAAAATTGGGGGCCAGGCCGTGGCCGACCCACAATTTTGGAACAAAAATCATTTCGGCGGATGTTCCCCCTTGGTAAGCGCGTCCAAAGAGTGAAAGGTTTTCAAAAATTGTGTATTTTCAGGGTATATATATGAGTCAGTTTCTGGGGTGCTCGCAGATAGAACGGACAACCTGAAAAAATTGATTTTCTTCTTACTATGCCAGTTGATTAGGATTAGTAGGCATAGTAAAACCTGCAAATATTAGCGTGTTTTGATGAGTGGTTAATGAGTAAAGTCCATTTTTGTGATTTTGCCATGGCAGCGAAATGTCCAAACTCCAATTTTAGTTCTTGACTTTGTTCCACTGTATTGAAAGAGATAGACGTGGTACGGTACTACTTTTGGTCCTCAAATGGTTCATAGAACTCTACTATGGATATGCAAAAAGCGTTCTTCCGCTGTCATGTAGTCTCCGAAAACTGCAGTTTTAAGATTACTGACCCCACCAGTCGAGAGTAGTGCGAAGTAAGTTTATTCGAGCTAGAGAGCTTATTACTGCGAGGCGGGACGCAATTTTTTAATATATCATTTTTAGGATCATAATAAACCTGCTGGCCAAAAATGAGCCAAATATCCCATACCCAGTTTTGAGATACGGCTCTTCAAAGTTCGAAAAATCGCCGATTTCGGGCCAAAACAGCGATTAAGTCAAGTTTGGGCCGCCATAGCAGATCAATGGGAAAAGATAGCGAGCTAATATTTTCAGCACATAATGGGTACCATAGACAGTGTTTTCAGACAAGTTCCAGCCAAATCTGAGACGTTTTATTTTTCGGTCGCATTTTGGGTGTTGAAAAATGGAAAAAAATAAAATTCAGAACAAGCTGATATTTGTAGGTTTTACTATGCCTACTAATCCTAATCAACTGGCATAGTAAGAAAGAAGAAAATCGATTGGGCTACTACTAATGGGCTATGCCTACTAATCCCAAACCTGGGTGCGCCTCTGCTATATTTATATACAACTGATTTGGTCAGTTTTTTCGAAAAAAATACCATTTTTGCGAAGAATGTAGTATTTTTCCTAATTTTGGTCCACAATTTTGAAAATTTTGGGGGTGGGGTCTAGCGTAGTTCGAGTTTCCCTAGAACTTGGGTCTTGGGGGTGGTAAATCTTGGGATTTTGGCATAGGTGTACACCAGGCTACAGTTTACCCCCTGTGAGACCCCCCACGAGAAGGGCAGACCATAGGTGTAACGGAGATTTGGGGTGGGGGGGGGCTCCCCCCCCAACATTTTCTGGGGGGGCCCCCCTCTGGCGACCCCCCCCCCCCAACCCCCTCAGGACCCCCCAGCCCCAACCCTCCCCCCAAAAAATTTTTCATTTTTTATGCAAAAAATCGCATTTTCAGCCGTTTCTAATGATGAAAAACATGTAACCATAAAGTAATTTTAGCATTAGACAGTGGTTTTAAACTCAAAAACTTGATTGCCAACATGTTTCCAAGCCAAAATAAGGTCAATATTGAGTCATAAGATCCATAATACAGTTAAAAACGTGTATTTCTCATAATAATAAACAGTTCAAGCCAAAAATTTCGACATTTTTGAAATTTTTTTCAAAATTTACCCTAAAAATACCCAATTTTTGGCCATTTTTTCGCGACTACCCCCCCCCCCCCAGTTGGGGGGTGACGTCCCCCCCAAAAAGTTTTGGGGGAGGTTGGAAAAAGGCTTGGGGGGGCTACTCCCCCAACCCCCTCACCTTACACCTATGGGGCAGACCACCCACCCCCCGTACCCGACCTCGACTACTCCCCACCAAGCCGAGCTCAGACCCCTCCTCCCCCTAAAATTCAAACAAGAGCAAAATTGCCAAATTTTTGCAAAACACCTAACCTATACCTTTGGTGGTACACCTAACCAGGCGCGTAGCCAGGGGGGGGCGAGGGGGGCATGCCCCCCCCCCCTGAAATCGGAGGCTAAAGAAAAAATTTTGACACCAAATAGGAATTCTACTGAATATTTCCAAAAAAATTCGCCTGCGGCGCTAAATTTACACGAAATATCTTCAAAATACCAGCTTGCACTTGAAATCAGCCTCTACAGGGTTCAGTTTCAGCACTAATTACAGAAAATTTTAGAAAAATTTTGGCTTGCCCCCCTCCGAAATTTTTTTCTGGCTACGCTAGTGCACCTAACCTATACATGGATTTTGCTGGTCGACCCCCACATGTGATGGGGGTGCCCCCCAACCCCACCCCCAGAATTTGGACCTCAGAAATTTCGAAAAATGGCCAAAAATGCATAATTTTCTGTAATTGAGCCCATTTTTCTTCAAAATAATGCTTGTTTTCAACGTTTTAGGCGTTTTTGCACCATTTGCAATCATTGTAAAAACGTTATAAACATTTACCAAGATTTTACAACAAATTTACCACATGATAAAACCGTTATAAAGACGTTGTAAACACGTTGTAAAAGTTGTAAAAAACATTGTAAATTGATTCAATTGCATTTACAATGATTTTACAACTCAGGGGCGTATCCAGGAATTTGAAAAGGAGAGCCGAGAGGGGGTTTTAACTAAAATTTACTGAAAAGGAGGGGGTTTTGAGAACAATTTGCACTTTTTGTAATGGAGTATTGATAAAAGTTAACCCAAAAGGAGGGGGTTTCAACCCCAAAAACCCTCCCCCTGGATACGCCCATGAACAGATTTACAACAATTTTACAAAGTGGTAAAATTATTGTAAATACGTAAACCGAAGTAAAACCACTGTAAATCCGTTAAACTCACATAGTAAAAGCGGATATAATCATTGTAAATCCATTAAAAAATATTAAAATTTCATTAAAACTTCGTTGTAAAATCATGGTAAAATCGTTGTACCTTGCGCATCAATTTACAACGATTTTACCCAAAAAGTTCGTCCTGTGATGCCCCCCAGATTTTTGGCCAAAAAGTGGCCAAAAATGGCATAAAATCGAAAATTTAGGGGATCCCCCACCCTCCGTCGGACCCCCCCAGATTTTTTGCCCATCCCATCCCCCCAGGACCCCTCCAACCCTCTCCCAAAAAATTTTTCTGTTTTTATGCCAAAATCGCATTTTCAGCCGTTTCCACTCAGTGCCAATGAACATTCAACTATGAAGTAATTTTTACCATAGTTTCCCTGGAACTTTGGGTCTGGGGGGGGTAAATCTTGGCCGACCTCCGAAATGTGATGGGGGTACCCCCCCCCAACGCCCAACCCCCCCCCCAGAATTCGGACCTCACAAATTTCGAAAAATGGCCAAAAATGCAAAATTTTCTGCAATTTAGCCCTTTTTTTCACCAAAATAAGGCTTGTTCTTAACGTTTAGGCGTTTTTGCACCGTTTTAAAGCGATTTTAGGCCAAAATTTTAGAAAAATTTTTCAAAAAATGACCATTTTCGACCAAATTTAGCTAACTTTTTGGGTCCAAAAATCGTTGGGGGGGGGGTAGCCAAAAGTGGGGGGAGGGTAAGTCAAAAATCTGAGGGGGGGGGGGGTAAATTTGGTCGAAAATTTTGGGGGGGGGGGTGGGATACCCCCCCTAAGAAAACTATGATTTTTACAGTAGACATTGTTTTTAAACTCGAAAACTTGATTGCCAACATGTTTCCAAGTTCAAAATAAGGTCAATAATGAATCGGAAAGTCCAGTTAAAAACTTGTATTTCTCGCACTGATTAACAATTTAAGCCAAAAATTTGAGCATTTTTTAAAATTTTGCAAAATTTACCCTTAAAATGCTCCCCCCGCCTTACACTGACTTATGCCCATGAACATACGTAGTTTCACGCACCAGGGGGGATGGGTCGGGTTCACCCACAAAATTTTCAACCCCCTTTGCCGCGGCCCTCCCCCAATCGGTAATTCGGGGGCGCTGATTCCGAATTTGCACTCGACATTGCATAAAAATCGATCGTTCGCCCGGAAAAGTAGATTTTTATCGTTCTATCGATTTTTAAAATTCGTCAATTACTCAATTTTGAATGCTCGAATCGAAATTTCGACTGCAGAGTGCAGATTCGGAATTAGCACCCGCGAATTACCCTAGGGAAATTGACAAAAATTTTTTTGATCTATTTTGATCGAACTGTTCTGATTCTAGTGATCAATTGACCGACCTGCCGGATCTCTCGATTCGATTTTTGAAATAAGCTACCTCGATTTACCCTAGGGGCAACTCCTCAGCCAAATTGGAGGCAAAAAATTTTGTCAAACCATAAGGGGGAACCAAGGCGAAAAAAATCGCACCGCCCCCCCCATCTAAGTAGTGCCGCTTTTTACTTATGTATAGTCAAGCGGGAAAAAACCCACTTTTCAGATTTTTGGCCAGAACTTTTTAGTGGTTTGACATGCTGATTTTACAGGCAGCTAGGCCAGGCCTAGTCGTAAGCCTCCTTGTGAGCTATATATAGATCTTCTCTCTAGGGTGTGACGTTAGCGAGAAAAATTGTCCCAAACTGGCGGGTAAGAAACCCACTGCGGGAAAAATCCATATGCGGGAAAAAACCTACCCCGAAAATTTTTTGAAAAGTTGCCAGGAGCATTTCTAACAATTCCAAATGAAAGAGCGGGTTGTTTTTAGTACAACTGCATCAAAATATATTAGTTTTTGTACTAAAATTGAGGTCATATGGTCATTTGAAAATGTTGTATCTTTAACACATAAACATAGGCAAATTTTGGAAATTTTTAAAAATTGTTTATTTTCGGCATTTTAAGTATCCTATCGTGTAGAAAACGTGTTTTTCTTGTATTTAGAGCCAAACTAGACCCATTTTAAGGCAAAAATAAGCATTTTTGGTCAAAATTGAAATTTTGGCTTGAAATGGCACCGTGTCCGATTTAGACCCCCTGGACCACCCATAACAGTACGAACCCAGGTAAAACCTATACCAATTTAATCTATAGGCTCTATTAAACAAATTATGTATTGATTTGACCTTTCCGGTCAATGGTTGGGGAAAAATTTAATTTTGAAAAGTGGGTTTTTTCCCCGCCGTGGGTTTTTCTCCCGCCAACTCCAGGTCACCCCCAGGTCGCACCGGAGGGGTCAGAGCAGTGTGACATATATCACCATGAAGCGCAACAGATGCCCTACAGGTACATAGAATCGGCTTTGGTCTAAGTCTTTCCAGTAGTTCAGGGTGGCTCGGCAAAGTTTGCCAAATTTCGGCACTTGGTCGGACCAAAATTTCCAAAAATTTCAAAGTCCCAAAAAATTTGCAGGGAAGCAGTGGGAGCTACCATAATACACCCTCCAGGGTTATTTTGGATGCTCTTCAAGATAGGCTATTAAAATCCTAGATAGCTCATACCGGTAAGCCCACACTGGGGGTGGGTTTTTTCCCGCATTGGCGAGTGGGTTTTTTTTCCAGCTTGACTATATATACCCTCCCAACTTTCGGCTACCCCCACCCAAATCCGCCGGCCCCTTTTGGAGCCAAAAAGTTAGCTAATGTTTGCCCAAAAATGGTCACTTTTTGAAAATGTTTTCTCAAATTTTGCCTTAAATCGCTTTAAAGCCATGTAAAAACGCCTAGCACTATCAAAACAAACCTTTTGTTGAAAAAAGCGTTTAAAACTCAGAGTCGTTTGCATTTTTAGCGCATTTTTTGGATTTTCAGAATTCCAAATTTGGGGGGGGGGTTGGGATCGGGAACCGACCGACCAACATCCAAAACTCCCGCCAAAATTTTCGGGGAATCTACAGTATATATAGCTCAAAACAAAGTTAATTTTTTGCGAAGTTCGCAAATTCTGCGGACTTCGCGAAGCAAGAGACATTTCGCTAAATTCAGAGAAGTTCACGAAAAAGTTAGCGAACTTCGTGAAATGGTTAGCTAGCGAATCTGAGGGGTTTTCTCCATATCTACCAATCTTAGCGAATTTCGCGTAGATTTTAGCGACGTTAACCAACTTTAGCGAAGTTCGCGAAGAATTTAGAGAAATTCCTTTAAACTTCGCTAAAATTTCCTCTCGAAAATTGCTAAAATCTTGGCGAATTTCGCAAAAATATGCGAACTTCGCGAAGACACCAAATCTTGAGTCCAAATTAGATTTTAAAATTTTTCTGCCAATTTTTGGTAGATATGGTGAAAACCCCTCAGATTGGCTAGCTAACTATTTCGTGAAGTTCGCTAACGTTTTCGAGAACTTATCTGAATTTATCGAAATGTCTCTTGCTTTGCGAAGTTCGCTGAGTTTGCAAACTTTTTATCATAGGGGTCGCGGCAGCGACCCCTATAATATGTGTGAAAAGTGGCTGGAGACAGTGTAAAATAAGCTGCGCAGAAGCTGCGCAAAATCCTGCGCAGATCCTGCGCAGATTTCATATGCAAATTGTAGAGCACATCGAGTTTAGTATGTCTGTGAATTTTCAGCCCCGTATCACTTACCGTTAAAAAGTTGCGCCCCGGACCGGTTATGGCGGCGATGTTTTTTTTTCCGGTTTCTCCTATTTGATGGTTGTATTGTACATAATGTTCGCCGCTTTCACGTGATCTGCAGCGGTGGGCCAACCTAAAGGGCTATGGGGTCTAGTAGTACCCTCTAAAGAATTTAAGAATCACAACTTTTTTTGCGCCGCAGCTGCGCCACAGCGCCGCAGTGGCGCCGCAAAGTCGGCTCATAGCGAAAAGTGACCATTTTTGTGGTCGTCGCTCAGGTCGAACGTTACGAGCTGGAGCTGATTTCTTTTTATATTCAGAAATTACATATATTGAACTAACTAACGGTCCAGGTTGCGTTTCTCTATCCCTTCCCTAGCGACCACAGTGGCCCGTCAAAGATGGCGAACATTCGAAAATGAAAATCGAAATTTCTCGCTATCTATTTAACTTTGAACGCTCAAATCTTCCATACAATGGTTTTCTGGCACGGAGAATCGATTCCCGCAGTCAGTTTTACCGTCAGACCCACCCATCTTGCTGGGCTGGTTCCACTTTGCCGTCGGGAGGGTCAAGTCGGAAACCGCTTCCTGGAGGTCCATAGTAGGCTTTACCTGGCCTCTCAAAACTTTGTCTATAGGGGTTTTCTGGTGCGTCCAGCTCATTCCCGGTGTCCTTTTTGCCGTAGGACTCATCCATCTTGCTGTGCTGGTTCCACTTTGCCGTCTGGAGGGTCATGTCGGAAACTGCTTCCTGGAGGTCCATAGTAGGCTCACCTGGCCTCTCAAAACTTTGTCTTTAGGGGTTTTCTGGTGTGCCCAGCTCATTCCCGGTATCCGTTTTGCCGTCCGACGTACCTATTTTGCTGGGCTGGTTCCACTTTGCCGTTTGAAGGGTCAATCGGGTGGCGGGTCAAGTGGTCGAAAATAAAATTTTTCAAAAGTGGTCAAATTTGGTACCAAATGAAAGCCCTAAGCGAGCTGAGCAACTTTTGTCATAGAACTGCATGCTCAAAGTGGCTGTAGAGTGCTGTGGTGGGGTGGGGTGGGGACTTAGGCGATTTTCGGTCAAAAATGAAAGTTTTCAAAAGTGGTCAAATTTGGTACCAAATGAAAGCCCTAAGTGAGCTGAGCAACTTTTGTCATAGAACTGCTTGCTCAAAGTGTCTGTAGAGTGCTGTGGTGGGGTGGGGTGGGGACTTAGGCGATTTTCGGTCAAAAATGAAAGTTTTCAAAAGTGGTCAAAGTTGGTACCAAATGAAAGCCCTAAGCGAGCTGAGCAACTTTTGTCATAGAACTGCATGCTCAAAGTGGCTGTAGAGTGCTGTGGTGGGGTGGGGTGGGGACTTAGGCGATTTTCGGTCAAAAATGAAAGTTTTCAAAAGTGGTCAAATTTGGTACCAAATGAAAGCCCTAAGCGAGCTGAGCAACTTTTGTCATAGAACTGCATGCTCAAAGTGGCTGTAGAGTGCTGTGGTGGGGTGGGGTGGGGACTTAGGCGATTTTCGGTCAAAAATGAAAGTTTTCAAAAGTGGTCAAATTTGGTATCAAATGAAAGCCCTAAGTGAGCTGAGCAACTTTTGACATGGAACCATCCACCAATATTTGCTGTGCCAAATAACGTCACGTGCCCATGAAACTTTTGTCTTTACTTCTTCAACCGGAATTTAAAGGATATATATACGATACAGCCAACACACATATTATCCTCTTTTGTGCGGAGCATTTTTGTTACTTGTTTAAAAATCAATAACATTTTCATCAAGAAAATGAGGTAAACTCGGGCTAGCAGAGTACACCTCTTACACTCTTACACTCTTACAGCTAGCACCACTTTCTTACATTTCGGGGGCCGACATTCAACACAAAATTTCCAAAATTCTCTCTCCCATCCTAAACTTCCATGCCCAAGAAATTCTCCTGTCAAGGTTCGAGGGGAGTAGACGTAGCCAAAAGTTGGGGCAAGGCAACTCAAAAATTGTGGGGGGCAAAGGGGTCGAAAACTTAGCGATTTGGGATATGTCCAGGGATGTAGCCAGGATTTTAAGACGACAGCGTTTTTTTTTCAAAATCGGATTTCATCAAATTTTCGTCATTTTTATTTTCCGAACGTCATTTTTATTTGTCCAACGTCAAAAATAAATTTTTGCAAAAACACAATTTTGTTTTAGGCTATAGTCGTAACTTTGGTTGAATTTTTACCTTGTTGGCGAGTGTTGCTTCATATTTCACATTGTCCCGCGAGTATAACTTACAAATATCTGGTGACTAGCATGACTTTGAGCATTAACAATGAAGATGGCACCCCGATACAATTCGGGGGATCTGGGGGGCGGAGCCCCCCAGAAGTAGAAGGAATTTTTTGCTTGTCAGATGAAATCGTTCTTCAAATCTTTAATTCTTTTCATTTTGCAGAAACAAGAAAATTTTTAAAAATATATATACCCTTTTGAGGGAAAAATAAGAATATTTGCAAAACTCGCACGACATTTTAAGCTTTTTCTATCCAAAATTTGGTAAAAAGTTGCAAATATACGTATTCGTGAAATTTTGTTGACATGCTTTTTTTCTGTTTTTCCTGTTTACTTTTTTTACCTTCACGACGCGACGACGAGGCTGCCCTCAAGATCCATCCCCAGTAGTTTTTAGCATTTCTGCAATAAACGTTCTTAAACATAGTACGTACTGGTACGTACGTGTATGAGCTCTCATTCCATTCTAGCCGAGATAATCTGAAGAGAAAGCTTTCAAAGAAAATATTTAGCGAAAATGGTACGAGAAACTTGGATCAAAATGCAATTGAAGGATGTAGCATGAAGTCTCGTTGCCTATGGCTTTGTACAATACATATATACTGATTGTGATTGACTATTCAAATATCTTCGGAGCTTAACATAGGTAAATCACAAAGACAACATAAAGCGGGGGTTTGGGGGCGGCAGCCCCCAAAATCTGAGAAATTTTTTGAAAAATCACTGTTAAAACGTAATAGAAACTTTGCATTCTTGTTAAAATTGAGTGTTACTTCCACATTTGGGCTTGGTCATTCTTTCGTCATTTTTATTTTGGCGTCGTCAAAACTATTGTTCATTTCTGCAAACGACGCTATTTTTGACCAAAAAAAACCTAGTAAGACGAATGGGTTTTTTGGAAAAACATTTGCTGAAAAGGGGGGTTTGACAAAAATTCAAACTTTTTGTAATGAAGTATTGGTAAATTTTCCTCAAAAGGAGGGTTTTCAGGGGTACCTGGTACTCCCTCAGCACACCCCGTGCGCAAGTATGGAACCCATATATAACACTTCACTGGTTTTCGGCCAGCCTCGTCTATTGTCTCTAGGAGTCAGCTGTAGCTTTGTACCATGTGTGCATTATATACCTGCGGTCCTAGTGCCAGTGGACCTCCGATTTTCAGTCCCTTGAAGACTGTGTGCCCGGCGCTGGGTCGTTGGCCGTTCATTTAACCTGCCCCACCCCGGTTTTCTCGGCCCTTATGCATCTTTAGTTCAGGCCATAATATATGTATATACTTCTTTGCGCAAGTACGATTTTTTTGATTTTAGTCATTCTGGCTTTTTAACAGGGGCATGTATGCAAGGCCTCACTTGGTTGTGGTAATTTTTTGTCTCGTCTTGGGTAATTATTGGTGCCTTAAGGATGACGATTCTGTTAACTTGCAAAGTAAGACGGTTTTTTTACAGTCGTTCAAATATGCAGTATATATGATGGCTTAAGACGGTTTTTAAGAAGGTTTTTGTGCTACGTATCATATGGGTCGCGGCAGCGACCCCTATAATATGTGTGAAAAGTGGCTGGAGACAGTGTAAAATAAGCTGCGCAGATGCTGCGCAAAATCCTAGCAATACGTAACTGAACGAAGTA
>JASAND010016838.1:0-40176 GCA_030248195.1 Trissonchulus latispiculum
TTTCGGCTGATTCAACTGTGTCTCAACTGCTCAGTCCTCAGCTGACCAGCCCTCCAACTGACCAGCCCGTCGACCTCTTCTTCTACTTCAACTCCATCCTTCCGAGAGTTAGCCTTGGATAAGCTTAACTCTTGCCCAAAGACTGCTGCACCTAAGCGTCAGAAACGGGTTAGTATGAAAGCTGCCGTAATCACGGGTGAAGAGGTTTATGCTGAGCTTGATCAGCGTCAAGCTGATCCCAAAATCAAACCGAAACCTAAGCCCAAAATCAAACCGAAGGCAAAGGTCTGCGCAAGGCTTCTCAGCTGCAAGGCTACTGAAACATCTTCAGAATCTAGCGATTCCAGTGATGTTGGCGAAGAAGATGATGAAGAAGAAGATGAAGAAGAAGAACCTGCCATCGAAGAGCTCAGCGGTGATCAAGATATTTGATGGAGAAGAGCGTGACCTGATCAGTAGACGGGTCAGAGATGTTCCAACGCTACCTCAGCAACTACGAAGATGATGCCAAAGGAAAATTCTATGCCGTGGCGTATCATTCCGGCTGGTACTTGGGCCGGCTTAAGTTTGTGTTTTTCGATGATACGGGTCCCAACAGTGCAAAAGAAGCTCATTTCGAATTTTTCCGATACGTGGGTGACAACTGCTTTGTGCGGAAAGAAAATGATGCTGAAACGGTTAAAGCAGATTTTGTCTATTTGGGCCCCTTGGATGGAGAACCAGTTACGGGAGGAAAGTACAGAATTTCACCTTCCACTTTGTCCCATCTGAGAGCTGGGCATGGACAAATGGTTCACTTCTGATCTCTGCTAATTACTTGTAAGTATATATATATATATACAAATTTAAAAATAAAAAGTACAAATATATGCTTATACTTACCCAAAAGAATCCAGTATATGCATGCATTATACTATGTATTTACAGATTTTGACACCACAGTAAGTGTTGACGCGGTGCAACTCTAATAATGATCTGCTTTGGATTTCAAAGTCACAAAGCAGATGACTATTAAGGATGCAACCAGGAGGTCAGTAATAAGTTTATTCAAAGTCAAAGTCCACCCAAAGCCCTGCGTTCCCCTCTCTCTCCCTCTCCCCCTGGCTGTAGGCTCATCGCATCAGCATATGAGTCAGGTCTGTGTTCCAGTTCCACTATTATTCTGAAATACATTAACATTTGATGATGCTGAAATAAGGAAACAGTTATCTATGAATGGTTGAATATGAACTGTGCAAGGTTCAGAACTAACACCACCAGCTTTACATATACGTATTATATATATACTGGCATTTTGTTAGGGGTTTGGGAGTGCGGGAGGAGCCAAGATATAAATATACCTAAATTTTTGGCGAAAAATTAGCATCTTTAAAGGTAAAAACGCAAAAACTCGCTGTTTGTAAGCTTAAAATGAACATATAAGCCCATAAATTAAATAAAAATTGAGAAATTTTTGAAAAATTTGACCTCAAACGCCTAATTTTTGACACTTTGGGGGTGGACTCCGAAAAGGGGCCCCCAGCTAAAAGTATGCCAGTATATATCTATTATGAGCATGTTGGCTTTTGGTATTATAGATACACCAAATGTGCATCAACCATTGTGATTGGTATTCATACCATGATGCTTGCCTTCCTGATGCTCAATGAACATAACTGACATTTTGACTGATATTTTGACTTTTAGTTAAGTTCTTTGTATTGTGCAGAATACCGGCTTTTGCCAGGGACGGGAAGGGGCGGGATCTTCAATAAAAATTTTCCCTCCCCACCCCATATTGAAATTTTTCCTACCTCTTTCTCCCAAGACCATAAAACTCACATGATTGAAACCGCTATGAGCATTAAAATTCATAAAACCTGCCTTCCAATCGAAGAGCCCTGCCGCCCAAAACATATTCACATAGCAAAAGCCGGCATTATTAACCAAATTTGTTCTGAGTTTTGGTTTGTTTTGTTTTGATATTGGTCGGATTTGTGTTAAATTTGTGAAGGTTTCAGTAAAAAATTTGAGGTTGGCCGAGTTTCTTCATTGTAGACTAGGCAGTGTCAGTTTTTTGCTGGTTTTTATTGTTGCTGATGATAGCAGAGGCCATAGAGAGCAGTTAGTGGCAACTACAGCATAATTACGGATTGTTGTGTGCTTTGCGCCCAAATTTGAACTGGGTTTTTTTTCCCGCATATGGGTTTTTTTTTCCCGCATTGGTAGTAGTAGGCAATCCATTTGATTTATAGCATTGCTTCTTCATTTTGATTGTATCAGCCATATAGGAGGCCTACAACAAATGTTAAATAAGAAAGAAATTATCACTCAAATTTTGTGCTTAGAACCGGGAACCGGAAGCTAGAACCGGAACCGGAACCGGAACCGGTACCTAGAACCGGAACCGGTTTCGAAAAGAGAGATGGAACCGGCCCCCAGCTCTATTGAATTTACAATTGTGTACCAGCACTCTGCTGTATGTTCACGTAATTGCTTGAAGCCAAAAAACATTGTATCAGCAGCTGGCCACTTCGGAGTTTTCTGAAGCGAAATACTAAAAGCGTGACAATGGAAGATTTAGACATATTTCCATATTCACTTTCTCATTTATCAATATATACTTAAAGGAATAAAAAATAACAAGAATTCATAAACACAAACTCACACACTCACACAAACGGTGGCTAATTCCCACTACCAAACTTATTTGAAGAAAAGGCTTCCATTTCCAATAGGACTTGGTTAAAATACTAAATAGGCTATACTTTAATTCAACAACCTTTTAGGTTTCGAGATTTAGTTAATATACGATTCGAGGGACCGGTTCCAAAAGAATCGGTAGAACCGGAACCGGAACCGGAACCGGTAGGATTTTTAGAACCGGAACCGGTAGGATTTTTAGAACCGGAACCGGAACCGGAACCGGAACCGGAACCGGTGGCTTTTGGAACCGGCCGGTTCTAGTGTTAATTTTGGCTGTTTGAAACTTCAATCAAGGTTTATTTGGTAAAATTTTAAAATTTTCTTATGAATTTGAATTTAGAATTTGAAATTTAATTTTATTTTGGTACTTCTATTTAGATATGAAATTTTGTTTTTGAAAGACGTGTAAATGGCAGAAGATTTGATATAAATTTTACGATGTCTTTAATAACAGTTTTCAGTCAATGTTTTAAGTCTTCTGAAAACGTTATAGAAAAAGAAAACCTAAGGTGTATTCAATGTTAACTCTTCTTTAAGGATGACAAAGGTAAGCATTAAGGATTTGATGCTTTACGGCAACTCTTCCAACTTTAGCTGTTGCCTCTGCAATTTGTGTGCAAACTTCAACTGAAGTAAACCAGTATACTGAAGGCGCAACTCCAGATTAAGGGTTAAGCTGAGCAACAGTATCCCTGAGGTACCGTTCTTATTTAATTAATAGCAATTGGCTAGCGCTACCGAAAAAGAATGCCTTTGATGGTCTATTAAAAATTTTCATATTTCATAGTCATATTTAGTACTTTTTGCTTGTATATAGGTTTAGGATTTGATAGGAAATAGCGCTCTTTTGTTACAAATTTGTTTATTTCAGCTACAAAAATTAAAAGAAGTTCTATGTAAAATAAAAACTTAGTAACTTGATTTTATTTATTGTAACATACAATATTTGGTTTTAAAGGTATGAAGTTAGTTGTACCTGTGTGCTGCATAAGTGCTCGAAAAGTTTCAATTCTCGTTCAACGATTTTCCCCAATGTTTTCTGCTATAGTTTTCGATCTCAAAAAATCTTCGACCCCGAGATGAGATTAGCTGCTTTTTCAATGATTAAGCTTTGTAATGTTGTAACTGTAGCTGTTGAATCAATAAGCAAATTTTATTGGACTGCTTGAAATTGGTCGAGGAAAGTTCTGTGCGACGTTCGCTTTCTGAAGGGCAGTAGCTAAATGTTTATCTGGATTGAGAATACTTAGTAGGTATTTTGGTAAGCTCTGGTAGCTAAAAGTTCCCCAACATATTGGCAAAAATGAAACAGACCATATTTTTTCACAGTAAATATTTGTATATACATAACATAGTAAAAAGTAAGCAAAAACACTGTTTAAAAACACGTTCATAGCTAGCAATTGTCAAAAAAATAAAAAATCGTGTGATATTAGCCTTTTTATCAAAAATACCAATTGGAACAGGAAGTTGGAACCGGTAGCTAGAACCGGAACCGGAACCGGTTTCAAAAATCGGAACCGGTCCCAGCACTAATTCGAAGCTACAATCAAATTCAGTTAACTGGATTGTTTTAGGCAAAAACGATGAAGAAAGTTTAGAGAGAGAGAGAGAGTGAGTCATTTTTCTTCTGGTTACATCTAGATTTACGTGAAAGCTTTCCGACAGCAACATATTTTTCTGATGCCGCAGCAATTAACCCGAAAACGGTGGCTGAGATAAACATTTTTGACAGTTCAAATGGTGGGACTGCTAATAATTTTAATGCCATTAATCATCTGTCAAACTTTTCAGCTTTGAAACTTCGGCAAGTCTAACTAAGTAACAGCGATTATTAGTCAGCTTCTCTCCTTCTTGTTACGCCATTAATCAAAACAGAAACCAGAATATTCCAGAATGTCTAAGCCAAAACGTGCTATCCTGGTGATGCAGCTGCACCAAGTGACGCAAAACTGCCGGCAAACGAGCCCGAAGTCTGACAATAAAAATTTTTTGGAGCTGTGCAAATAATTTCTGGAACATTCCAAAGGATTTGCTTAAATAGCGCCAACTTTCAGACTATTGCAGCACTAAGTCCAAAGTCGTCTGAGTCTGCAGCAGCTTCGTGAGTGCGCTCGGTGCGCTGCTTTCTAATCAAGCCTCATTTCTACATTCAAACTTTACTTTTCCATTACAACAGTACTGCACATTAGCAATGCCTTTCCGTACTGCTGGAAGCGGTCTTGCTATGCAAGTCAGAGCTAAGGTATGAACTATGTTCTGTTTACCAGAAAAAAATGTTAAAAACCCGGTCTCGAAATTTCAAGATACCATAGACGGGTTTGGGTATCTCTACAGCTCCGAATAGCTGAGTACTCTGTAGCAAAATCTGGTCTAAAGCAAAGTAGCAAAGCCTAGGCTAATGTCTTTATTTTCCCAGAAGCATCTCTGTGGTATGCTTTTTCCTGACTGATCTTGCCTTCGGACATACAGTGTTTGAAGGGCCTTTAGGTGGAGTAAAGATCCATCCTTGAAAGACAGTCCAAATTCTCCACGTCCTAGAGGCCGCATCAAGTTTTCTATAAGTCCTAACTAATCGTTCCAATCCGCACTAATTGTAACTATTATCAGTTGTGATAAAATGAGGCGAGGCAGCGTTAATATTGACCATGCACATGCAATTAACCTGTCGTGGTATGAGAAAGGTGCAAAGCACTATGTACATAGATCTGCTAGCACATAAAACAAAATACAAAACGCGTGCTTATTTCGTCAATTTCACTTTTGGCTAAGGATTCCTCTGTACATACTGCTGCAGATTATTCATAACAAAGTATACACTCATTATATGCAATAATTCTGCAAATATATACAGTTGTGATAAATGAAATATTTCTGTGGGTTTTATTTCAGCAAGCCAGCAAATTTCTGGAACCAGAAGCACGCAATCTTTTGGAATGGATCAAAGCCATGACTGGAGAGAATTTTGACACAACAGGCACTCCTGACAACTTTTACAACGTTTTACACGACGGCACGTTGCTCTGCAAGTGAGTTACTGACTGACACTAAAAACCGTGGAACTACCTAACCTTTCCAGATAACTTTCTGTAACGATAGGGATCAATATCAAGTTTGTTGGGAAGGAAGCAGGAAGTAGCGTTCTGCCCAATTTATCGTGGGTCGGTGCCCTCCAGCCCAATAACGGCCGGTCGGTGCTCGGCGGTGAGTGCACCGGTCTTCACCGGCAGCCTGGGCGGCGGAACTTCGCCGGATATTCAAAATACAAGCAAAAATATGAGATAGTTGGTAGTCGTCAAAGTAGATTTCAGCCATTTTAAGACGATAAGTCACAGAATCTGTTACGTGCCGGTCTGGCCAGGAGACGGTGAACAACACTAATAGGGAGGAAACCAGTATATAAGAAACTTTAAATTCTGTATTTAAAATGTGTATCTTAAATCTTACAGTACACTAGTTTCTAGAGAATGTCCAAAAGAACGGCTGACGATCATATGTATATCAATCAGCTATGAGTTTTGAGGCCAAGATTTTAGGGTCGGAATACACTGTAAGTAAACGAGCCTACCTTCAAACAATGTTTACTTGGGTTTCTGATCTAAGAGTTGTGTTCTTCTGATTTTTTAGACTAATCAATCAGATTGAGCCAGGGTCAGTGGCTAAGATTCAGAAGGCAACTTCCAACTTCACCTGCATGGCCAACATCAACTCCTTCACAGCTGCCGTACAAAAATTCGGAGTTCTTCCGGAGGAAACATTTCAGAGCGTGGATTTGTTCGAGCAGCGGGATCTCTATGCTGTTTGTATGTGTCTTCAGGCACTGGGAAGAAGAGTAAGCTATTTTAGAAATTAGTTGTTTTACCACACGTTATATATACTAAAGTTTGAGTTACACTGTTCGTTTTCCAAACTGAAGTTCAGTTTACAACAGAAAGGAGTTGTAGAAACGGCAAAAATAATCTTCCCAAACCCAGAATTTAATAAGAACTCCATTTACTCCACTGCCACTCGCTTTTTTCCAGGCCAACGATTTAGACCGAAGGCTCGGTTATTATAGATAAAATAATGATAAAGTCTCACACTATCAGTACTACTGGTGGAGAATGAAAGTGCGAATCATAATTCATTTTTGTTAGATTAGAGAGGGCAAATTTTTTTTAAAATACTTCGAAAAATGGACTATACAAATATGTGACGACGTATAAAATATTAAACATTCTAAGTTAGTAGTGCATGCGACCTCTGCCAGACCAGAGTTCACGATACAGGCGGCTCATCAATGGAGCTGTATAGATAAAATAATCCCTATCAACCCAACCGTAGCATAGGCATTGAAGAGATTGTTTCCAGGCTTATGTTAGTATTTTTATACGCCGTTGTTCCTCAAATATTTCGCGGTGAAATTTTCTCGAGAAGAGTGCATGCCACCAATACTAATAAAACTCCCGAAAATGTTTGAAGACGAGGAAACTTGCTGTTTCTTCAGTCACAGCTCAGAATTAGATAATGTAGCTTATATAATACATGTTAGGGATGGGCAGCGGTGCGGTTTTACCGCGGTTCCCGCGGCGGTTACCGCAGAGCTGCGGTATGCGGTAATGAAAAACCGCGCGGTTATGGCGGATTCTGATAACCGCTGGTAAACCGCAGTTTTTATTATAGTTTTTGCTTGAAAAACGAAAATTTGGGCTTATTTTCACCAGGATTTTTAAAAATATTCTAAATGAAAATTTCTAAAGAAAATTTTAAATATTTTGTGTTTGTCCGGAATTTTTGAAAAATTGTAAAACATGGCGACTTGTGCTACTTTGCTACTGTGGGAGACGTGCAGTGCACAGGCATTATACTAGCATACAAGTTTGTCAGAGTTGAGTTGAGCCAAATACAGCAGTTGTAATCACTAATACATGCTCCCACTCGAAAATTGTGAGCTGTGAAATATTGAATAAACTAATTGAAAACTTTCGTGATATATGTAGTATTTTGCATTTTAAATCTAACAGAAATTTTGAAAACGTGTCCGACTGAGTTCTAATTAAACGATCAAGTCGGGTGTTTGTAAATTTTTTTCAAAAATTTTGATTCTTGCAAAAAATATATCGGAGAATCTCTTAGAATTATTTTCTGAAACCAGAGCTTGCTATGCAGATTCAAAACATTAAAGAGCAGTCATGTCAGATTTTATTTCTGGTTCAGGATTTCATGTGGTATTGTTTATTTATAAATTTAAGAAATAACCTGCTCTTAGATACGCCCTTATTCTCTTGCCCTTACCATGCTGCTATTCAACCAAAATTTCTGACATTTTAGCTCATAACTTCATAAGTGCAACTTCTCTCAGTTTTTTGAAATAAAATAAATCTGCAAGGAAGAAATAGCAAAACCGTAATCCAACGACACTAAAACTGCTGCAATCGCTAATATATTTTAATTACAAAAGCAGTATATAAAGTGAAAAAATGTGGAAGATACCAAGTTTTTAGGAAAAATTCGTAATTTGAATGCGGTACCCGCACTTTGATTTAACCGCGGTTACCGCCAAAAATAAGCGGTAAAAACCGCGGTTAACCGCGCGGTAACCGCACCAAAAAAGTGCGGTATGCGGTAATGAGTATTTGCTACCGCGCCCATCCCTAATACATATTATATATAGTATCAAGATTACATAATATAAGAGTATGAAACTCTTACACTAGCATGCACAAATCATGCTAAGTATGCTCGGTTCATTAACTCGGGACCCCCACCGTAACTTCCGGGGGGTCCCACTTTGCACTAACTACACGCTTTGATGTGTCTGCTCGCTGATTGGCCCGCTAGCCTAAGGCTTACTGTAGGTAATTTATTAGTTATTTTAATTAATTAATTATAACTTTAATTAGGGTAGAACAATCAAAAAACTAATTCGACAATTTTGTAGCATTTTTCCGTTCTTTCCAATGATATAAAAATTGTTGCACATGCACAATACAAAAATTCGCAGGAATGTAGTGTGCCACAATTTTTTATATCATTGGAAAGACCAGAAAAATGATACAGTTGTCGAATTTGTTTTTTGATTGTACTAACCTAATTAAAGTTATAATTAATTAAAATAACCAATAAATTACCTACAGTAAGCATTAGGCTATTGGACCAATCAGCGAGCAGACACACGCTTATATGAAAGCGTGTAATTAGTGCAAAGTGGGAGCCCCCGGAGGTTACGGGGGGTCCCGAGTTAATGAACCGAGCTCGAGCATACCTAGCATGAACTCTTGATAGTATTATTATTTCAGTGCAACAAACTTGGGAAAACAGCACCAGGTGGACAGAATTTCAAGTTCTGCTAAGAAGTGACCCTATCGCGCACTATCTGATTTTCCACCTTGTTACATTTTTTAAAAGTGCTGGTAGCCTTTAGTTTGTTTGTCTGTATAAACGTAATAGTAAACGCTATTAAAATACACTTGAGACGTAGAATGCCACCTGTGACGATCCAGTATATTAGAGGAAAATGGGAACATAGTGTTCCGGCTGTTTTCCCGGTGGGGGGCGGCCTCCTTATTCGGCGAACCCTATAACCATTTGTAAAACTGTTATAACCATTTTTCCTTTCCGTTGTTTTCACAAACTTTAATAATTTCAAACATCAACATTTTAGCAGAACATCCCCCATAGTTGCACCTTTTGATGATTGAAGAGTCAATTTCTAGACAATTTGACCTTTAAAATGCTAACATTATAACATTTGGTTAAACGAAAGGGCTTTTGTACCGCTGCGCACGAAATTAAGCTGGTAATGGAAAACTAACACGGCCGAGTCTTTAGTCATAGATTCAGATGTTTTACACACAATTTATCTTAACGTCTGAGGGGATATGTCTGCTATATCTGAACCAGCATAAGTAAGCCTAGCTATGTACCAGTTACGACTGAACAAATGACAGTTTAATGGAAAAGAATGACAAACACTATTTACAAAATCAAATCACTGATTCACGAGGAATCTTCCTCACTGTCTACAATGTCCTTTAATCTGGAGAACAATTTTTTATCCGGCATCGTCTTCGGCTCATCATTGTCATTCGAAGATTCTTCTGAATCATCCTTGCGATACAGGCTGAACACTTTTCTGCGACGTGGCCTGCCTAAAAAAGTTCATATCTTTACAATATCTTTGTGAAGGAGCTGACTACAAAGCCAGGGACGGTCAGTAATATTGGCGGAGTTTAATTCAAAGGGCTCAAGGACGACATTAAATTAATAGCATGATTCAGTAATGTGATTAGTGCAAGGCCAATGCTGACATGCTGAGCCAATTTATAGATTAAAGTGATCTTACACACAGAGTAAAAAAGGAACATACAGTTTTATATAGTTATTAAACAAGGGCACGTTTCTGTCTTTAAACAGTTGGTGAAAAGGGGTATACAAGAAGTGGAAATAAGTGCTAAAAGCAAAATCTATGTGAACACAGAAATAATAGAAGGCATTCCTAGAATTTACCCGTTTCGGAAATGATGTTGTCCGTATTTAATTCTGCAACTTCCTTTTCTTCTTCGCGCTTTTGCCGAAACTTCTTGCAATGAGCTAACGTCAAATTTTTCCCTAGAACAGACAGATAGTAAAGATACAAGCATAAGTCACTGGTTATTAAAAATTGATGGACAGCCTGGCCTTTTTTTAGTCAAAAATTTGGGGGAGGGGAATTGTTTCGAAAATTGATTAAAAATATCTATTTTTTGCTGAGTTAAAAATGTGAAGCCGGGATTTTTTTCAAATTCTCGTAGAAAATTTTAATTTTTCTGACACTGTTGGATTTTGGGGGAGTCCAAAACCAGGAGGGGCTCAGCCTCACCTCCCCACCCTGTTGTAAAAAGTCAGAAATTGGAAAAGGTGATTTCGCAAATTAACTAACTATACGTTTGATGTACTGATATTGGAAAGTGTGCTATACGTTCAAAAACCGAGTCCTCGCTCTTCAGCCAAGTAATTTTATTGGTTTAACAGGGTCAGTAGTTACCAAGCGAAAAATTAACTCATATAGCATACGGTATGGCCCTTTAATCTTGTATGATCAGGTTACTCTACTGGCTTTTATTTTTTGACACTAGGATATTAGCTTTGCCCAAATTTTTAAACAAATTTTCGAAAACGGTAGGCAGCATTTTGTCTTTTATAATTTATTATAAAATTGATAAGTTTTTAATTAAGGAAATAAAATATGTTCATTTACATAAGGCTGGCATGCTGACATTTGACATTTGCATAAGCGTCGAAGTAGCGAGCTTTTAATAACAAAAATTGCTGTATTGCCAGGGAAAAGAGTTAACTACCCTAAACTTAACTGTCATAAAATTAGGTCTCCTGACCTTTTAAGGGGGGGGGGTCACTTTGGTCAAAAATTGATAGTCACAGATTTCGCTCATTTTCACAGAAAATATGCCCCCATATGTTCTTAAACACAAGACAAAATGTTAGTGTTCGAAATCAAACTGTGACAGAATTATCCAGGTTCAAAGCTGTAAAACTTGAAAATTCCGGTGATGAGCCCTGCAAGGAAAGGTGGAGACCGAACGCGATCGAGAACAGGGTGGACCGATACCCCACATTAAAGCATTTACTAAGGTAATATTTTAGTGCAGTAGCGGCTCAAGGATAGTTATCCAGGCGTTCACAATGCATGCTTGAGTGATGCACTGACCTAACTTTGGAGGACTGCCCAGAATAACTTTAACTAATTTTATCTTGCACAGACAGCATTTTAGACCCATAGTTCTAGGTGAAAAGTTGCTTCTCGTTCCATTAGCTATCGATTGATACCCAATTTGTCTATATTTGGAAAAATTTAAAAATTGGTATTTCCCACCTATAAAGAGGTACCACCACAGCAAGTCATGTTTAATATTGACGCATTTGTTTTGGCCACATTATGTGACAGACATGGATATATTATTCTGCCAAGATTGGTGATTTTCTTGCCACATAATGAGTGAGAAATTATCAAAAGAATGTGAAAATTATGAAAAATGGCCATTTTTACCAAAATTTGCTGTTATTGAGGCAAGGTTTTTTGGGCGTACTATAGTCGATAAAAACTTGCGAATACCTTCATAAGACGTGTTTTTATTGCGTAGACCACAGCTACTATTGGCCATTTCTGTAGCTTTTGCCAATCGTTCAGGACAAACAAAAGAGTACTGATGGTCCTGTTTTTCATAGCCCAAAAACGCTGGATTTTCCATAATTCTGACTTTCAAATACACCAAACTTCCGCCACTCAATAGAATTGCTACAAACTAGATAGCTGCACTCTACAATATGTCCTTGGCATATGCGGGAAGTTTCAGCGCTGTATCTTTCATACAACGAAAAAGTTTTATGCCACAAACTTTTTAACCTAACTTTTTCATTTTCATGTTTAACACATGTCAAGGTCACCATTGAAGGGCTCTACAGAACGACAGGACAAATATTACGCAAAACGCACTTGTCTTGTTTTGGGGGACTACAAAATATGCTAAAATGAGCAAACTCGGAGATGGTCGAAAAATCGGCGAAAAGGTGAGCCCCCCCTTAAACAGCCAAAATGGTTAGAGCATCGACAGTTTACGATGATAGGTTAGCCTTAACAGAAAACAAAGACTCTTAGTCTGAATAGGCAAAGTCAGGGAATATAAGATATTATATATATATATATATATATATATATATATATATATATATATAAAATATATATATATATATAATATAATATAATATAATATAATTATATAGAATATAATTAACACAAACAGAGACTAATCTCACCTTCCAAACCGTTGCTGGCCAGTAATTCTTCCAACTTTCGGATTTTGTCGAGATCAGAGGTTAATCCACGCATCAACGAAATATACATCGGAAAAAATCCAGCCTCTTTAGCAAAACGTCTCAATTTCCCAAGTCTTGGATTCTCCTCCGACGATTTTGCCCCAGACTTTGACTTCGTTTGAACCTAAACACAGACGCAAACGCAAGCTAAACAAAACGATTATCTAATACATCCGACAGTATTATAAACTTTTACATGTGTATAGTCAAGGGAGGGGAACAGCGATTTTCGAAATAAGGTAATTACTCGCTAGACTGTATCTAGACAGATGGTTTATAAACCAGCATGTAGGGCGGGCTTGACCTGTACTTTCTGTTCCACCAGTAAAATCAGCATACAGTTGTACTTCAAGTGGGCTAGCCTCATTACAGCCCATCTTTTTCCTCCACAAGTGGGGGAAAAAGATAGCCTGGCATTTTCCTACGGGATGGGGGTGGGGGGCGCCCCCCCCCCCAGAAATTCGTCCCACTCCAGACTTGGGTCGCCCGCCCCTCCCAGGATTCGGGCCTCCCCCCTAGAACTTTAAAGTGCCCGGAAAATAGGATTTTGAGGGTAAATTTTGAAAAGTTTTTCCGGCTTCGCCGGATTAGTAGACATTTTTAAGCATTTTTTAGCTATTTTAAGCTTAAATTTAGGTACAAAATACTTAGTTAGAATATTAGAATACAAAATACATAAAACGTTTTAGATCAGCAGCAAAAAATAGCAATTTTTAAGCATTTTTCAAAAATATTTTCTCCCCCCACCCAGACATCCGTGCCCCCCCCACGAGACCTGGGGGGACCGCCCCCCAGACATGTTTGCCTAGGAAAAAGCCAGATAGCGGCAGGGATAAAAAGATGGTGTCAAATTTCGTGCCGTTATCACCATAGCAGCACATAAACGGTATTTAAAGGCATAAAACGCAATACCAACTTCCGAAAACATGTTGCCAGCAGCCAGACTTAATATTACCCACCAGGCAAGCCAAACTTAATAATGAACCAACATTGCTTTTTGTCTACAAAATCGTATTTTCTCCTGTAATTTATAATTTAATTGTCTTCAGTGTTAACACCTGATGACACATGATAAAATACACCTTATGTAATAAATTAATTTTCAAGAAATTGAGTATTTTACTTATAATGCGTGGTAAAATCGACCAAGTGTTGAGGGGCCATCAGCTTCAGGTGTAACACTTATAAAACTGTCTGGAATGCCCACAGTTCATTAACACAAAAATGTTGTTTTTGGACCCTAGTTTTCTTGTTATCCGCATGATTTGCTCCCCTACAAATATTTGCCAGCATTCCTCAACAGGGGCAGGTCATATGGGTTTTTTTCGGCAGCGGAAGGTTTATCAAGGGGTCTAACAGTTCAAATGAGTAAACAATCAGTTATGTAGCCGTGTACCCAGCCGAACGGTTAAGGCGTTGGACTTAGGATCGAAAGGTCCAGGTTCGATTCCCACCTTAGCCATAATGATGCTGCATTATTTCCTTGAGCAAAAAACTTAGGCTACAGCTCCGCCGGTCGGATGAGGCGTTAAGTTGGTGGGCCCGCCCCGCGTGCGGTCTTGCTGGGGGCAGTGCACGCTAAAAACCCTTAATCCACTTATTGTCAAGAGTAGGGCGCGGAGTCCCAGTGGAAAGGCACCCTCATCCCTGGGACCAACCAGTACCCTTGCAACGTGACCAACCTACTCACTGCGAAGGGGTGCTGGGTACAAAACTAGTCAAGTACTTTAATTGGTCACACTTCTCGCGGCTTGCTTCATGGTCCCCCTCATCTGCGCTAGATACCTATAGCGCCGAAAGGTGCTGTGCTCCTCTGCCACGCGCATGAGCAGTTAATGGAGGAAGACAACTTCAGCCTCCCACTGTGTGGAGTGCATCCAGGCAATATAGCGAGAGTCATTCTAGATATGGCTGACGAGGTGAAGCAAGGGTTCTATACGCAAAGTATAGGAGTATATAGATCCTGATCGTCCACCTAATTCGAGAACGACGAAATAATTAGTTGTTAATTTGCTTAAATGAGAAACTCGAAACTGTGGGGGAAAAGCAAACCGTTGTTCCCTCCCTCTGGCGGAAAAAAGTATGGGGGAAAAGATGGTCACTATTTCTCAACCGTGTGACCTAGCAAAAATCCGACGCCCACACTATAGAGCACATCCACAAACCCCTTCATGCACAAAATGACTCCTGTAACTATTACCAGTAAGTTGGCATAATCTTAGAAAATTAAAAATCCTTAGGTTTTTGGGTAATTTTTGGGTGTTAACTTCGGACCCATGCCACAGGAACGCTCAATCGACAGAAACGGTTATCTGTATTATGATCTTAAAGTACAAGACTCCAACTTTCATTTGCACTAGATTTTGTATCTTTGTATACCAATCGAGCAGGGTGACCCATTGCTTTCTCCCCACTTTGCCGGCGATGTTTCCCCTGACTATATATACAGCAAACGGCGATAGGAAGGGCTTTACAGTACATTCAAGAATTGTTCCAGAAAGTGCAATTAGGTGACGTCCAATTTTAGAAAAAATGCATAGGATAGCATAGGCACAAACATCCTGGAAAAAGCCAACTCTAGAAACGCCGTAACAAGGGTGCTGAATATTGACAAATTTGACCAATTTTAAAGGCCATTAAGTGCGTTATAATGCCTGTGAATGCTGGCATTTATTAGTGGGGGGAGGGAGACGACTTTTCGGAAGCAGTTTCCGAAAGCACTTGACGCAGTTTTCGAGGAATAAAGCTTCTCCTTAATTTTGCAAGCACTATTAAAATAGATGCTTTCACGCTTACAATTAACTGGCTTCGAAAGCTACACAAACTGAACTACTAACAGACTTACTTTTACTTGATCATCATCATCATCTTCGCCACGAAGACATAGGCGGCCTTTGGTTACCTAACAGAGCTTTGATACATCACACGCACATACATACGTAATCTGCAGTACGACACTAAAAAGATCTGCATACTTTCTGTTTGGAATCATCCGGTCCTGTCGTCGTCTTACGCTTTTTCTTGGGACGACTTTTGACGGCTTTTGTTTCTTCGTTTTCCGAGTCTGAGTTGCTGCTGGAAGATGGGACAGAAGATTTTTTCCGCTTCTTTACTGATCTAAAATTAAAACTGCTGCCTTCACTGTTGCGTGAACATTGCTTAAAACCAGGCTAAGTCAACTGGCTTTTTCCTACAGGGGGGGGGGTGGGGCCCCCCATAAATTCTTTCCCCAGGCTTGGGTCGCCCCCAAGGTTTCGGGCCTTCCCCCAGAACTTTAAATGCCTGGGAAAAATACGGTTTTGAGGGTAAATTCTGAAAAAATTTTCCGACTTTGCCGGATTTTTAGACATTTTCAGCTATTTAAGCTTAAATTTAGGTTAAAAATAGTTAATATTTTAGCTCAGCAGCAAAAAATAGCTATTTTTAAGCATTTTTCGAAACAATTTTCTTCCCCCCCCCGACTCCCCCCAGAAATTTTTGCCTAGGAAAACGCCAGAGTCAATGGGATTCAGATTGCTCAGATTACGCTCAAAATCAAGTATATACGTTACTATGATAACATGAGTTCTGGCACTGTGCCCCTGCCAGTTACATATAAACACCCTCCCTCCACCTAAAAAGGGTGCCCCGTTGGTAACAAATTTTGGACTAAAAATCGCTCAGAATGACAAACTTAAAAACACTTCAGGGCTTCGTCAGAGATTGCTTACCCAGTCATGTCAACATTTTTCACAATTAAAGCGGCATCTTTTTTGTTGACTGGATGCTACAACGTCAGAGGATGTCCACCTTCAGATTGCCGCTAAGTGCACTTTTTACATAAAATGCAAAAGCTACACACACGCACACGCACACGCACACACACACACACACACACACACACATACACACGCACACGCACACACACACACACACGCACACAGGTGTGAGAAAGTTGCGTACTTCAAGTCTGTTGACAATTCGGAAAGAGGTTTTTCATCATCACTTGTAGAGGCTTCTTCTTTGCAACCAACATCTTTTGTTCGGTCACCACCGCATGAATCTAAAGTCATCTTTTCTGATAACAAAGTGCGATTTAAACAGATATTAAATAACCGAAATACACTGCAAAACAACTATTCGTATTACCAGAGAATTTAAAACCAAGGGTCCGGTTTCGTGCACACAATTCTGAAAAAATAGGAATAAACGTTAATACATTAACATGATAGATAAAATAGAGACTGATTGAAATTATATACAAAACAAGAACTCACCATTATCAGATGAAGCGTCATCAGAATCTACTGAATGGTCAATTTTCTCGTCATCACTCTCACCAAATACACTCTGAATGATTTGCTTAGCAACCAGTCCAGGAGGTCTTGTGCGTTTGGATTTTGCCTTTGTCGGATCACAAGCAGCTTTACTATCATCATCATTGCAGTCCTCGTGCGAATCATTGTTCTGACTACTGGACGAAGAACCCTCAGATTCTTCACTGGCTGACATTTTCACAAAACTAGCTAAATAAATAAATAAATATATATATATATATATATATATATACCACACAAACACGTTATTAAGTCTATAACATGGTTTTTTTTGTGTTTTTTACTGTGTTTTCGCACACTTTTTCTTAGAAAAACACACCGAAAAGCACAGGACCGAATTTGAAAAAAAACCCTGGAATGAAATTTTTGATTATGACCAGAAATTGTCAGGCAAGCCAGGTAAGAACAAAACGTCATGTTATTATGCCTAAGGCTCTCGGAGCAATTTTTGATGCTCGCGGATATTCCTCTTTTTCTTCAGCTTAGTATTCAGCTTGGCTACACAAGAAATAAATTGTAATTTGCCAGTAAGTTTCCTTTCAAAGTCAACTTGCGTTCGATAAAATCATTCATCGAAATTAGGTGTAAAGTACAACCACATGCGATATTTTGCTCCAGAGTACGTAACTTATACTTGCGGGAAAAACACTTTTCAGATTTTTGGCCAGAACTTTTTAATGGTTTGACATATCGAAATGCTGATTATATACAGGTAGCTAGGCCTAGTCGTAAGCTTTCTTATGAGCTATAGAACACCTCTCTATGGTGTGCCGTTAGCGAGAAAAATTGTCCCAAACTGGCGGGAAAAAACCCATATGCGGGAAAAAACCCACCCCAAAAAATTTTTGGCAAGTTGCCAGATGCATTTCTAACCATTCCAAATGAACGAGCGGGTTGTTTTTAGTACAACTGCATCAAAATATATTAGTTTATGTACTAAAATTGAGGTCGTATGGTCATTTGAAAATGTTGTATCTTTAACACATATACATAAACATAGGCAAATTCTGGAAAATTTTAAAAATTGCTTATTTTCGGCAGTTTAAGCATCCTATCGTGTAGAAAACGTGTTTTTCTTGTATTTAGAGCCACACTAGACCCATTTTAAGGCAAAAATAAGCATTTTTGGTCAAAATTGAAATTTTGGCTTGAAATGGAACCGTGTCCGATTTAGACCCCCTGGACCACCCATAACAGTACGAACCAGGGGCGCACCCAAGGGGGGGGGCGGGGGGGGGGGGGGGGGCCGCCCCCCCCCCCTGTCAGGTTTCGAAGGTCAGAAAAATTAAGAATTCTTTGGTTGTTATGAGGATAGTATATGGGGCGGGTGGGGTGGCTGGTCTTCAATTATTATTCGGTATATACATTGCAAGCACTTGCTATACTTTTTGTGCGTACTTTTGTCAAGGGAACATTACGTCTAACCAACCAACCAACCTGTTAAACTGCTCAAGGCAAAGAATTCAAAGTTTTGAAAACAAATTTACTCCGAAATTTAAAATTTTCTTCGACTTATGGGGTTCTGCGCCCCCGGACACCTTGCCTATCTATTTTTCGCCAGCTATTCATACTTTCACTTTCACACCGCAGTTCGACGAGCATGCAACGTAAAATGAAGCTAAGGCCCTTAACGTTGTTTAAAAACTCTTAAAAATGCAGTAAGTCGAAGCTAAAAGCGTTTATAGCTTTATAATTTTGAGAAGCTATTTTTGTAATTTTACGCAGTCGAAATTAAAAATACGCATTCTAAAATAAAAATACGCAAAATTTGCATTTCCAAAAAACTCATTAAAAACCTCTGATATGCACGTTTTTTTACAAAATACAATTTAAAATGCACACACGAAAGCTCAGTCAAATTTTGCTAATGCTAACCACAACATGGCTCGAAAAATTTTTCAAATAGGTGAAGCTGTTTAAAGAGCTCTGGCTTTTAGCTGGGGGCTGCCGCCCCCAGACCCCCGCTTCTTCCCACTTTTTCTTATCATAGCTACGCTGCTTTGCTTAGTTTAGAGTTTTATTGGTTTGAGTTATATAGTACGTATATAGGTTATATGTATATCCGGTGAAACCAGGGCGCCAGCCAGAAGACAATTTTGATCCTTTGAAACAACAAAAAATGGTCAGAAAAAATTGTTTTCAGGTCTAGAATGCAAAAAATCTCAACTTCTGGGGGGCCGCGCTCCCCAGACCCCTGCTTTCGCATTTATGAGAATGATTAATTCTATTTAACTGCCTCAGCCAATGAAACCAGCTATATACTACATGTTTGTTCTCAAAGCAAAAAACATGTGTAGAAGTAAATTTTAAAAAATTTCAACATTGTTGCCGCCCCCCTGTCAGAAAACTCTGGGTGCGCCACTGGTACGAACCCAGGTAAAACCTATACCAATTTAATCTATAGGCTCTAAACAAATGTATGTATTGGTTTGACCTTTCCGGTCAATGGTTAGAAAAAAATTTAATTTTGAAAAGTGGGTTTTTTCCCCGCCAACTCCAGGTCACCCCCAGGTCGCACCAGAGGGGTCAGAGCAGTGTGGCATATATCATCATGAAGCGCAACAGATGCCCTACAGGTACATATAATCCGCTTTGGTCTAGGTATTTCCAGTAGTTCAGGGTGGCCCGGCAAAGTTTGCCAAATTTCGGCACTTGGTCGGACCAAAATTTTCGAAAATTTCAAAAAAGTCCCAAAAAATTTGCAGGGAAGCAGTGGAAGCGACAATAATACAGCCTATAGGGTTATTTTTGATTCTCTTCAAGATAATCCTAGATAGCTCATACCGGTAAGCCACACAGGGGGTGGGTTTTTTCCCGCATTGGCGAGTGAGTTTTTTCCCGCTTGACTATACAACAGTAAATTACGGTAGTATATACAGTTATAACTTATCAACAATGTTACAATTTCTATTGTTTCAGGGTGATGACGGGCATGAAGGACGTGAAAAGAAGGCATAAAGGCATTTAGCGAAGACAATATGCAAATTGGAAGGGCAAAATTTTGGAAAATTTTAAAATTTTCAAGTTGAAGGGAGGAAGGATGGATAAGGCATTTTTACTCCCAAACCCCCTCCCCTACCGAAACCCCAAATAGTATTTAAATCTAAAAAAGAAATGCGTGTGTATGATTCAGGGTTTTTTTGAAAATCGGACCTGCGTAAATTTTGCGTATTTTTGTTTTCGAGTGCGTATTTTTAATTTCGACAGCGTAAAATTACAAAAATCGCTTCTCAACGTTATAAAAGCTATAAACGCATTTAGCGTAGAATTAATGCTGTTTTTAAGAGTTTTAAACAACGTTAGGAATCTTAGCTTAGTTTAAATTGCGTGCTCTCTCTGTGGTGTAAGAGTATGAATGAATAGGTGACGAAAAATATATAGATACGCTTACGCAGGGGGCCTGGGGGGCGCAGCCCCCCAGAAGTTGAAGAAAATTTTAAATTTCTGAGTAAATTTGCTCTTATAACTTTGACATCTTTGCCTTGAACAGTTTAATAGTTAAGCCAATATTTGGTTAGACAAATAGAGTTACTGTTCCCTTGATTGAACACATATATAAGATTTTCATTTATATAATCATAAATAAAATATAATATCAAATCAAATATAGAAAGAAAAGCATCGCATGGTACAACGTGGGCTTAGGCAGAAAGTATAATCAACTGTAGACGGAAGGAGAATCGAAGAGATATGCGGGGGGTCTGGAGGGCGGAAGCCCCCCAGAAGAAGCCAGAGCCCAAACTACGGTAAATTGTCCCAAGAAATTAATTTAGAGCACTCTAGAAATTCCTACTACCGAATTTTTCAGCTGCGTATTTTGGTGCGTATTTTTGTTTTTGACTGCGTATTTTTAAGCTCGACTGCGTAAATAGTAAATACGCAGTATTTTACGCAAAAAAACCGTGGTATGATTTGTTTCAAGTGATTAAATTTAGTTTTCTGGGATTTATCATGTCTTATACTGCCAATGACTTAATCTGGGCCAAAATGAAAGGGTATCCTTTTTGGCTTGCCAAGATTGTTGACGAAAGCGAGGTCCCCCGGCATGGGCGTATCCAGGGGAGGGGTTTTGGGGGTTTGACACCCTTTCCTTTTGGCTTGTATTTTATCAACACTATTACAAAGTGCGTAAATTTTTTTGTCAAAACCCCCTCCCTTTGAGCAAAATTTTGTCAAAACCCCTTCATTTTCAAAATCCTGGATACGCCCCTGCCCCCCGGCTATGACTGGGCCGTCCAGTTCCAAAGCCAAAAAGTCATATTTCATGTTTTTTGGCTCAAATGACTATTCCTGCCTCAAGGAGGAGACATTTACCTCTTTTCTCTGCTCAGGCCAGTGCCTATTTTGCATCGAAAACTCCAACTGTCCAATCGGCCATTCAGAGCTTCCGTGACTACTGCAAAACTGAATGGTTTACTGACGTTCTGCGACAAATTGATGATGCCTTGCCTACTCCAATGGCATCAGAGTAGGGTTGGTTTTTTTCCGGAAAAAAAAGATTGCCGGAAAAAAAACCTTTTTTTTCCGGTTTTTTTCCATTTTTTTCCTTTTTTTTCCGGCCACTCCAAAATTACACAATGTGCTAAAAGTTTCGTTATTTCATGTTTTTGCATGCAGAGAAGCAGTTTTCACAATATTTAGAAGCCCCACAGGGGTGATGCAATTATACAAGCGCTTAGAAAGGTTCCAGTATTAATTACAGGAATGAAAAATTTTCAGCGGGTGACGCTGTAAACCAAAGGACAGGTGACTTCTGTATACCTTGGCGGTTCTACGAAACCTAGTTTGTGGTTTTCGTAGGTAACGAGCTTCGTAAAGTAAACAATTCCAGACATGTTAACAGTTTTAGTTGAACACTCCACTGTTAGGTATGGAATTATTAACTTTACCTGAGTTACGCATTCATTTTCACATTCCAAGGCAAAAAATATTAAATCCCAAAATTAGCTCAAAATCATTAATATCGTTTTCTTACCTTATTAAACACTGTTTTTGATGGTTTCTTAATGTTCTGATGTCATAAATTGACTTTCAGAGCATGTCCCGAATATTTTTCCATTTTTTTCCGATGCGTCGAAAAAACCCAAATACAATTTCGTCAGATTTAACATACCCCCACCTACTACGACCCACGGAATAGGTTGTAAATAGCGTGAAATTGCTGGAAAAGCTCAGAAAACATGATATTTCATTGTAAAAGTCGTTAAAATAACGTTAGGAATATTTTTCCATTTTTTTCCACCCCATCGGAAAAAAATGGAAAAAAACGGAAAAAACCTTTTTTTTCCAGTCCTTTTTTTTCCGCGCCCATCCCTACATCAGAGTGTTCAGATGACGAATCATTGCGACTAGCTGCGCTCAAGGATACACTCAATACCAGTCCCCAACATCCTGCACCAGATTCTGGATCCAACAGCCCGCCCAAATCCAGCCCACGGCGTAGTACTTACTCCAGTCCGCTGCGCGCTGTGACTACGAGCCCGGACCGTTCTGTACACCTAGATTTTGAGAATTCTGTCGGATCTAGCCCGGTCCAAGCCGCCAGAAAGCCGACTGGAGAGCCGCCAGCTAAATCAATTGCTTTGATGCGAGAAGACGCCTTGTGTCGGCGTCTCTTCGGCCCACTCGATGACGACGACAGTGAAGAGTCCGAACATGCTCCCAGTATCGGATCAACCGTCACAGAATCTTCACCCGATGACGAAAGCGACGCCAATGCTGAAACACCTGACGCCGACGATAATGAAGTTGAACCTGTTGTGCTGCCGATGACGAAAACTTAAACCCGGTATTAACAACTCCAACCAGAATTGTCAACGAAATAGTCACCGCCGTTCATGACGAAGTTGGTGAAAGCGATCCAAAGCCGGCTACAACTCGAAAGCGTCACCGAAATCCAGCTAACTGGAAGTGATAGCGAAGTGTGGATCGTGCCATGAAAATTGCTGGCAAGGAGCCAAAGCCTCCATGCGAAGGCTGCAGATTCAAGTGTCCCCAGATCTTCAGCGATGATGACCGACGTCGAATATGCCAGCAGTACTGGGATTGCAACTATGATCGCCGATAAGATTTCATTATTCGACAAGTTACGGTTTCCGACGTTGCCAGAAGAAGACCTAGAGGAAATGATGCTGGCGAGCCGAAGCGATCCTGCACCAGAATCTACAAGCTTTGTTGCTTTCAGGAACAAAATTGCGGTGGCCACAGGGTGTGTCAGCATTTCTTTTGCTCCACCTTAGGCATCACAGAAATCGTGATTCGCCATGCAATATCCAACAAGCCTCCCCATGGGTTGCATTGGAAACCTGATGCCCGTGGACGACCAGATTGGATCGTTGCCCACTACTGCCGCGCCACCAGCAAGATAGAATATCCTGAACCAGGCCTTTACATGGCGAAAATGCATCGGCTTTTCCTTGAATTTCATCCAGAGCTGACTGATAAACTTTCTTTCAGCTAAACTAAGAAGTCAGACAAATTTAGAACATAACAGTTCACAATTCTTCTTCCTGGCGCTCTTCCAGGGTGGGAAGCTTCTTCGTCATTGTGATTATTGACTGGCAAATCTTTATAAAATGAACGATACATCGGGGGAATAGCGCTCGATCGAAGCAGCTCCATCAGGTCGTTCTTTTTGGCCTGGCTAATTGGGACCATTTCTATATATAGTGCAACTGGGGTGGAGGTTCCTCTGCGACTAGGCTTGAGATGGACCGCCACAAAATCTTCATCGTATCCGTATTTGAACTGAAATTAATTAATAACAATTAATAATGTATGATTATCACAGTGTGCTTTTTGATTTAGTGCAGGCATGGTTCAACATAATGCACTTATAGTCAGAGGGGGAAAACATGACGGAAGAGAGGGGGAAAACATGGTCGACTACTCCCCAACCATAGCAGCTACCTAGTATAGCCCATTAGAAAGAGCAAGTCTAGAACTATGCCATGCTGTAGCAGATTGGTATCTAAGTTCGATTCTGTAAGCATATACAGTACTTGACTAAATTTGACCTCCCAAAATGGGCCAAAATGCTAAGGATTTTCGAAAGTTTGCAAGTACGTACCTATATACTTACTTACTTTACTGCTTACTAACTATCAAACTTCCGCTACTATAAATTTGCATGCGGGCATAATTCGACTTGCTCTAACACACGGCAATAGTGGTTTTCCCCTACGTTCACACATTAAAAAAATGTGACCATGTTTTTCCTCCACATTGGGTCCACTAGAGCGGGGAAAAACATGGTGACTAAATTTTCAAATTTATTCGTATGCTTCAGGAAGGCGTAACTAATGCGTCTATAGGAAAGAGAATGCTTTAAAACCATTAAAAGCCTAAAAATATGCAAACTTTGAGCATTTCTAGCTCGAAAATTTGATTTGCAGCATCAACATGCTAGGTTTCATAAGTTTCAATGGTAAAAATGAAAATTTTCAAAAAACTTAAAAAACTGATGGGATATTGCAATTTTTAACACAACTAACTTATTTCCTGCAATATTCTGCATACTATGGCCAGTTCTCAGCAGGTTTAATGCTCAAACAGGTTAGGTACGGCGGATTTGGCATTTTGACCAAAAATCGGGTTTTAAGCTTGCTGTGTGGTTAGAAGGGTGCCTAGATAGTTTTACACGCTGAAAACAGCTGAAACAATGTTTTTAAAGAACTCTAAAGGGTTGGTTGGTAGAAATCCGTGCCATGTTTTCCCTGATTTGCGGGTAAAAAAACATGGACAAATCCTGTTACTGCCAAAGCTGGAAGAGGTATATATATATATGAGAAGTTTGAATATACGATTGGATAGGTATTTGCCCACAGTACACAACTTTATACTCAAACCGATTCAAATCCAAGCGAAGAAAAAGTTGGAAGCCTGCTTCCCTATTCATGTCCCCCCTGACTATTCATAATAGTAGTGTAACCCCTTATTCATAATAATAATAATTCATAATTTCGAAATAATGTTTTAACTTCACAACTTAAACTTAAACTTTAAATGTTTAAATTGATTCGAACCTTGACGAACTCTGAACAAGTTACACCGTCTGCGCGAATTGATTTGACAGCCTTCCACTTAACAAATTTCCAAGAGTGCCTTCCGCAAGGCGTTTCAGATCCAGAAACTCTTTGTGTTAAACCTGATGAACCTGAAATAATGTTATATACTGTTAGCACGGTGTTTTATACTGCATACAAGCAGGCGCGTAGCCAGGGGGGCGAGGGGGATGCCCCCCCGGAATTGGAGTCAAAAGAAAAATTTTTAACGAGTAGCAACAACGAGAATAAATATTTCGAAAAATTTTCGACTGCGGCGCTACTTTTTAACGAAAATATCTCAAAAAGCTCCAGATTTTGCTTGAAAATTTCCAGAAACTGTTTAGTTACGGTAGAAGTTTCAGAGCATTTTTAGCTTGCCCCCTTCCGAAATTTTTTTCTGACTACACTAAGTGCATACAAGTATATATATACGTAGGACTAGATTAAATGAATGATTGAATGAATGAATTATGTATAGCCATGGGGGGAAAACCCACATTTTCGGATTTTGGCCGGAACTTTTTTATTATAAGGGCTAGATGAGAACTTTATATTTATAGTTTATACCATCGTACTTGGCGTACTCAGATCTTTCTTTTAAGCCTATTTGTACTACTCTAGATTGTACCGTTGGGCCGGTATAATGCAAAAAGTAGCGGGGTAAAAACCCAATGGGGGAAACCCACCCCTCACAGGTCTCAAAAATTGTCGTAGCTCTATTCTGGCACTTCCGGTGTAAAATTCAACTCTTATCAAAAAAGATCTATATATATATATATATACCTTTTTTGAGATTTCATGTGCCATTGAAAATTAGGGATGGGCGCGGAAAAAAAGGACTGGAAAAAAGGGTTTTTTCCGTTTTTTCCATTTTTTTCCGATGGGTGGAAAAAATGGAAAATATTCCTAGTGTTATTTTAACGATTTTTACAGCGGAATATAATGTTTTCTGAACTTTTCCTGCGATTTCGCACCGTTTAGAACTTTTCCGTGGGTCATAGTAGGTGGGGGGTATGCTAAATCTGACTAAATCGTATTTTGGTTTTTTCGAAGCATCGGAAAAAAATGGAAAAATATTCGACACATGTTCTGAAAGTTAATTTATGAAATCAGAAATTAAGAAACTATCAAAAACACTGTTTAATGAACTAATAAGACAATATCCATGAATTTGAGCTGATTCTGGGATTTAAGATTTTTTGCCATGGAATGTATATATGGTTGCGTAACCTGGTATACTTAACAATTCCATGTCGAACAGTGGAATGTTCCGCCAAAACCTTTTAAAACGTCTAGTATTTTTACTTTACGAGGTGTATTACCTACGAAAACCACAGACCAGTCTAGCAGAACCGTCAAGGTATCCAGAAGTCACCTGTAGTTTATTCTACAGTATTGTCTGCTGAAAAAAATTAATTCCTGTAATCAATACTGAAACCTTAGTAACCGCTTATGTAAGTGCGCACTACACGGTGGGGCTATTAAATATGTTGAAAACGGCTAGTATGCATGCAGAAACATGAAATAACACAACTTTTAGCACATTGGTGAATTTTGGGGTGACCGGAAAAAAAGGAAAAAATGGAAAAAACCGGAAAAATCTCTTTTTCCCGGAAAAAACCAACCCTATTGAAAATGCAGCATCAAACGGACAGGTTTCATAAAGTTTAACACATAAACATAGGGAAAATTTTTGAAAAATGCTAAAAACGATGTATATAATTTGATAAAACTTATTTTTCCACCGTGTAGAGATTGGTTTTTATGGTAATGTGCCAGACCAACGGTGCATCGGATAGATCTAATTTGCAAAGAGGAAGACTTGCCATCATTGCAGATATTTGTAAAACTTTTCTAGCCCAACACAGTCAAAAGTTACATCGGTCCAAAGTTTTGCAAAATTTTGGCATGGTTGTACCATAAAGTAGGTGTCATTTTCAAAATGTTATAAAATGAGCAGGAGTGAACCAGATGAGTTGATCTTTGCACAGTAGGTAAGAAAGAGTCGCGCTTTCGGGTGCTGTGTTTGGAGCTCATAGCTCCAACCCTTGGTCCCGGAGGCGGGTTGGCTTTTCCAACCAAAAGGGGTTGGTTTTTTCCTCCCATGGCTATACGTACGACGCTTACGAGGCAACGCTACGTACGTTTACCAAGATACTAGATAGTTGCTGTCCTGGGCTTACTCTAGTAGGCATTCCTGGGAGGACAAAAGCATACTGTGATGTGATAATCACACATTATTAATTGCTATTATATAACTAATTTCAGTTCAAATACGGATACGATGAAGATTTTGTGGCGGTCCGTCTCAAGCCTAGTCGCAGAGGAACCTCCACCCCAGTTGCACTATATACAGAAATGGTCCCAATTAGAAATGGCCAGGCCAAAAAGAACGACCTGATGGAGCTGCTTCGATCGAGCGCTATTCCCCCGATGTATCGTTCATTTTATAAAGATTTGCCAGTCAATAATCACAATGACGAAGAAGCTTCCCACCCTGGAAGCGCGCCAGGAAGAAGAATTGTGAACTGTTATGTTCTAAATTTGTCTGACTTCTTAGTTTAGCTGAAAGAAAGTTTATCAGTCAGCTCTGGATGAAATTCAAGGAAAAGCCGATGCATTTTCGCCATGTCAAGGCCTGGTTCAAGATATTCTATCTTGCTGGTGGCGCGGCAGCAGTGGACAACGATCCAATGTGGTCGTCCACGGGCATCAGGTTTCCAATGCAACCCATGGGGAGGCTTGTTGGATATTGCATGGCGAATCACGATTTCTGTGATGCCTAAGGTGGAGCAAAAGAAATGCTGACACACCCTGTGGCCACCGCAATTTTGTTCCTGAAAGCAACAAAGCTTGTAGATTCTGGTGCAGGATCGCTTCGGCTCGCCGGCATCATTTCCTCTAGGTCTTCTTCTGGCAACGTCGGAAACCGTAACTTGTCGAATAATGAAATCTTTTCGACGATCATAGTTGCAATCCCAGTACTGCTGGCATATTCGACGTCGGCCATCATCGCTGAAGATTTGGGGACACTTGAATCTGCAGCCTTCGCATGGAGGCTGTGGCTCCTTAGCAGCAATTTTCATGGCACGATCCACACTTCGCTATCACTTCCAGCTAGCTGGATTTCGGTGACGCTTTCGAGTTGTAGCCGGCTTTGGATCGCTTTCACCAACTTCGTCATGAACGGCGGTGACTATTTCGTTGACAATTCTGGTTGGAGTTGTTAACACCGGGTTTAAGTTTTCGTCATCGGCAGCACAACAGGTTCAACTTCATTATCGTCGGCGTCAGGTGTTTCAGTATTGGCGTCGCTTTCGTCATCGGGTGAAGATTCTGTGACGGTTGATCCGATACTGGGAGCATATTCGGACTCTTCACTGTCGTCGTCATCGAGTGGGCCGAAGAGACGCCGACGCAAGGCGTCTTCTCGCATCAAAGCAATTGATTTAGCTGGCGGCTCTCCAGTCGGCTTTCTGGCGGCTTGGACCGGGCTAGATCCGACAGAATTCTCAAAATCTAGGTGTACAGAACGGTCCGGGCTCGTAGTCACAGCGCGCAGCGGACTGGAGTAAGTACTACGCCGTGGGCTGGATTTGGGCGGGCTGTTGGATCCAGAATCTGGTGCAGGATGTTGGGGACTGGTATTGAGTGTATCCTCGAGCGCAGCTAGTGGCAATGATTCGTCATCTGAACACTCTGGTGCCATTGGAGTAGGCAAGGCATCATCAATCTGTCGCAGAACGTCAGTAAACCCTTCAGTTTTGCAGTAGTCGCGCAAGCTCTGAATGGCCGATTGGACAGTGGGAGTTTTCGAGGCAAAATAGGCATGGCCTGAGCAGAGAAAAGAGGTAAAATGTCTCTCCATGAGACAGGAATAGTCATTTGAGCCAAAAAAATGACATGACTTCTTGGCATTGGAACTGGACGGCACAGACATAGCCGGGGGACCTCGCTTTCGTCAACAATCTTGGCAGGCCAAAAAGGAGACCCTTTCATTTTGGCCCAGATTAAGTCACTGGCATTATAAGACATGATAAAAATCCCAGAAAACTAAATTTAATCACCTGAATCACAAATCATACACGCGCAATATATAAAGTCAAGCGGAAAAACCCACTTTTCGTGGACCAGAACTTTCGACTGGTTTGGGCAAGCACGACTTTGATACTATATTTAATTTGGGTTTGCCCTAAGCTATCGAATGAGGTATAGTTTGTCTCTCTAGGCTCTGTCGTTATAGAGAAATTAAAGTTTTTCGTGTCGGGCAAAAACCAATGCTGGAAAAAACCCATCGGCGGGAGAAAACCCACCCGGATTTTTTTGCTGGAAGCGTGCCAGAACAATTTTGACGGTGCCATTCGAAAGAGCGGGTTGTTTTTAGTAGGTCTACATTAATACCACCATTTTTGAAAAATTTCAGGAAAAATTGAATTTTGAAAATATATCATAGGGCTCGCGGCAGCGACCCCTATAATATGAGTGAAAATGGTCGAATGATTCATTCGAATTGATCCCCGTACCACTTTCCGTTAAAAAGTTGCCCCAAAAATCGCTTACGAGAGTGATGTTTTTTCCGGTTTCTCGCTTTTGATGTCTCATAAGGGGGTTTCGTAGCTTGAATAACTACAGATAGAAAAATATTTGCCTATGAAACCCATATATATTCTTGTAGTACAAATCAAAAATAAGAAAATAAGCTAGTTTTTATGCCTCCCGGAACCGGAAAAAATTTTGGCTGGGGGCCAAAGTCGGCCAAAACGCTAAAATGGCCAAAAAGTGTGCTTCAAATGCGCCTTAATATAGCAAGCTTAACAAAAAAAATCAAAATTCGGTTTTTTGGCTGGAACTTTCGCAAAACTAAACCAAATCGATTACTTTGAGGACCCATGGATAGGTCTTGGGCTAAGCTTTAAAACCACCCTAGTTTCGTTGCTCTTCAGCCTACCAGTAAGTAGCAGTAGACGAAAATGTGTGATTTTTTGTTAAAGGTTTAACAAAAAAAATCACCCGTTAACAAAAAAATCAGTGGCGGATCGGATCCCAGAGGGCAGCTAGCAACTTTTTCTCATCAGTTTTGGATAGAGCGCACTAAATAACGAAATTAGAACCCCCAAACCGCAAACCTAGTGCTCCAACTAAGGCAACTGACCCCGCCGAAGTCTTAGTGGTCACTGATGGCCCCCGAAAGCGTCCAGTATGAAGTCTGGTGGCTCTAAAGTGCCGTTTTAAAGCTTAAAACGTTGTTTTTTCGTGTTTATGAGTGATTATAACCTATTTCCAGGCATTTTGGCAGAGAAACTCAGAACTTCGTATGTTGCTGGGGTATGACCCACGGTCACGTGACCCATGCCGGACCCGTCCGGACCCTCCAGGCAGGGGCGCACTTAAGGGGGGGGGCGGGGGGGGGGGGCGGCCGCCCCCTCCCGAAACCAGACGTAAAGAAAAAATTTTAGTGTCCGCGCGTAGCGCGGACATAATATTCCAAAAATTTTCGCGCCTTCGGCGCGAAATTCAGTTCATTTTTGCTTAATCTCCCCTTATTTCAGAGTTTTAAACCTTTCAACAGCAACTTTTTTAACATATATATATAATTTTTCTCGCCAGCGGCGCTTTTCTAGCTCCATTTCGTTCAATTTTTCTCGCCTGCGGCGCTTTTATGGCTTAATTTCTTTAAATTTGTTGCGTTCCAAACGCATTTAATTTCGCATACGTACACAATATATTTCAAATCTTTTAATAACGGTTGCCATTATAAGCAGATTGTTCCAAGGCCGCACCCAGGGGGGGTTCAACTGGCTTATTTTTACTGGGGGGGGGGGGGGGGGCGGGGGCCCCCCCCACTCGGCAACCTCCCCCCCATTCGAGGTTCCCCCCCCATAAATTTTTACCTCCCCCCCCATAAGCCAAAAAATTGCCAGATTTCACCATTTTTATCCTAAATTTTCAAAAATTTTTCCGGCTTCGCCGGAATTTTAACGAAATTTTAGCTATTTTAGCGTAAAAAACACCTAAAATTAGTCATTTTTTAGCGATTTTTGGCAATTTTTACACAAAAAACGTAAAAATTTGCAAAATTTTTTCCAAAAATATGCCCCCCCCATGTCGCCCCCCCCATAAATTTTGGCCTAAAAATAAGCCAGTTCAAGGGGTCTAGACCCCCCCTTTTGGGATGACCAAACAGAAAATTTTTGCTATTTTTATGGCAAAAACAGCTATTTTTCAAAAATTTTCGCGATAATTTACTTTTTGTAAAAAATTAACGTCCAATGTACTGTTTTTGGGCAAAAATGCAAAAATTTTTCAACTTCTGGGGGACTCCGCCCCCAGACCCCCCGTTCCATTTTAGGTTGGACCCCCCCCCCCCTTTTCAAAACCCTGGGTGCGGGCCTGGATTGTTCATAATTTCAAAATATTCTCATCTTTTATTTATATAAATATTTTTAAAGGTTTCCATTGCGGATTTTTTCATAATTTTAAAATTTTCTCAACTTCTGGGGGGCTCCGCTTCCCAGACCCCCCGCGTGGATTAACGGCAATTTCAAAATCTTGTCTATCTGGCGGAAGCAAAAAAATTTAATGCTCGACCTGCCCCTCTTCAAAATCCTGGGTGCACCCCAGTTAGGCGCGAAATTTGTTCTATTTTTATTTAATGTCGCTTATTTTTGAATTTTAAACCTTGTTTGCAAAAATTGTGCCCCAGACCCCCCCAAATTTTTTAGGTCCGCCCCCCCTGAAAAAATTTCCTATGTACGCCACTGCCTCCAGGTACCAACTGGACAGTCCGAAGTGGCTATAAACATGTCCTAGGGGTTTTCGAGGGCGCTGAATTCAAATCTGGTATTAGTTTTTAGGTAACTATGGGCTAATACTGACTTCTGGGATCACGTTTACCGTCGGACGGTCCAGGCCCGGCTGATTACCAGGTTGGACTCCCAGAAGTGTCAGGCAACCTCAAAAACAACGTATATAAGGGTTTTCGAGGTCGCTGAGCTCGATTTTGACGTTAGTTTTGCTCTAACTGCTGTTCTGACTTCAGTAACAAAACATAAAAATGATTTATTTGTTAAAATTTTAACAACAAAAAAATCACCCACCCCAGGACGGCTCAGAGGTCCGACTGGGAACTTCTATACATGTATATGTATATGTATCGACAGCCCACAGTCAGGACATGTCACATGCACAATATGGGTTGCCTAGCCCTAGAGTTTTCCTTTAGCAAATAGCAGCCGAAATTCGAACTTCGGTCATGAACGTTTTTGAGGTCACTTTTGGGTACCCTCACTTAAAGGTCTGCCCAGAACGCATGGAGAGGGCCTAGGGGCTCAAACTCACAGGCTGTAATGTCGAGATGTGTGGCTATCACCATGCAAAAAAATTGGGTCTCTGCGACTTTCCTGTGAGTCAGGGTGGGGTGATTTTTTTGTTAAAATTTCGGGTGATTTTTTTGTTAAGCTTGCTATAAGTCAGACTAGACTATATTTGGGGCAATACTGACTATATGGTTAAACAGTACACATATCGGGGTCGTTCAAATGCTATATGATTTTCCGTATCTGTGCGTAATTTTTCGGTACTAGCCGGCCAAAGTTGGTGAATTTTATGTCGAACTTTGATCTTAATTTTTTCGCTTATTTTGCTACATGGGTGGCTCATATTTTGCATACAAATATTTTTTGGAACGGAGAATCGATTTTCGTTATCAGTTTTGCTGCCCGAATAACCCAAGTTGCTGGGCTGCTTCCACTTGACCGTCTGAGGGGTCAGGTCGGTAACCGCTCCCTGGAGGTCCATTGTAGGCTTTGTTTAGCCTCTCCAAACTTTGTCTATGGGGGTTTTCTGTGGCGCCTAGCTCATTCTCGCTGTCCATTTTGCCGTCCCATCCACCCACCATCTTGCTGTGCTCGTTCCACTTGGTCGTCTGGAGGGTCAAGTCGGTGGGAGGTCATGTGGTCAAAAATGAAAATTTTCAAGTGGTCAAATTTGGTATCAAATGAAAGCCCTCAGCGAGCTGAGCAACTTTTGTCCAAGAACTGCATGCTCAAAGTGGGCCTAGAGTGCTGTGGTTGGCTTGCTTGCTACTGTTGAAAGATATCTATACATACCTTCAGGAGCATACACAGTAGCGTAGGCTGGGCTTATTCTAGTGGGGGGGGGGGTGGGGGCCCCCATAAACACCCTTCCCCCCCAAAAATCGTTCCCCCCCAAAAAAATCGCCCCCTCCCCGCCAAAAAAGTGGGCGCCCCTTTTGGTCCCAAATTTTGCCCTGAAAAAAATCGCTCAGAAAGCCAAATTTTCAAAAATTTTCCGGCTTCGCCGGAGATTTTTACTCAATTTTTGCGCGTTTCAACACTACATCTGCTTATTTTTGCTATACAAATCAACTTTTATAAGAACAAAAAGTGCACCTTCGTCGCATGTAAAATATATACACATGAGTCTTCGTAGGCAGGTTGTACATAAGCAAAAACTAGCCTGTAAAATACATATGAGTTCCGTAGGGAGGTTGTAAATTAAGGAAAACAAGTTGCAACCGCTTAACATATGAGCCTGTCCTACAACGAGGCTCATATTGGCGTCACAGTGCATTCCACATTAAAGCCTCATTGAGAAAAATGTTGAGAAAGAGTTGAGAAAATTTTTAAATTTCGCCATTAAACGCTACTGAAACTTTTATTTCTTTATAAATGATTTATCAGTTGACTAACAACATTCTGTACTTTTTTATTTGCTATTTTCTACGTTTACAGTCTTGAACGAAAACTGAAACTATTAGGATGCTCCCATTAAGAACTGCGTATTCTGATGACATCAACCAATTATGCCAAGGCTGATGGATGATGTTGGGAATAACGCAGATAACTGCAAAACTGCCAAGCAACATATATACAAAACATTTGTTAGCATGCTTAATGAAAAATAATAATTTTGATAATCTAAATAGCCAAAATTTGCGCCGGAGGCGTGAAAAGTTTTAAATGGTGTAGAAAATGCATCAATGTTGAGCTAATTTTAAGCATTAATGTAGAATTTTTGTATGTTTCTAATAAAAATTAAACGGGTGTAAAAATTTTCTTTCGCCCAATTTTTCAGGGGGGCAAAGCCATTATTTCGGGGAGGGCAGCCGCCCCCCCCCCCCCGCCCCCCCGTATCTACGCTAGTGTACATACATATATATACATATACACTAGCGTAGCCAGAAAAAAATTTCGGGAGGGGGAATGCAAAATGTTTGCGGGGGTCTGGGGGCGGCTTAAAATATAATTTTTAAGGCGCAGTGCGTGTTAATGCACTGTTGATTCAGAAGGTGGTCAAAGTACACCAAATAGAGTAATTGGTACTAGTTTTAAAGAGCAAAACACATATTATAACGGTACAATACACTTATTTCGCGCCGAAGGAGCGAAAACTTTTTGAAAAATGGGCGTTTTACACATAGCAGGAAAAAATTCCTGGGGGGCAACACAATTTCGGGGGGTGGGAATTCCCCCCCTGGCTACGCGCCTGTACATATATATTATTTACCTGGGTATTTTTAGGGATTTTTTCGGGGGGGAAGACATTTTCGGGGGGGGGGGAAGATTTTTTGCATAAATTTGGCGTATTTTGCATGATGAAACGCTAAAAGTTCTCAAAAATGCCAGGATTTAAGCTAAAAATAGCTATTTGTACGAAAAAATCTTCGGTGAAGCCGGAAAATAATTGAAAATCTGCCTATTTTTGGCAAAAATTTGGACACCCAAAAAATCCCGGGGGGGGGAGCAAAAATCCCGGGAGAGGGCGATTTCGGGGGGGGGGAAGGCATTTTCGGGGGGAAGGTCAATTTCCGGGGGGGCCCGCCCCCCTGTAAAAAATACCCGGATATACGTATATATATATATAATAACAAGAACAAAAAGTGCTCCTTCGTCGCATGTAAAATACATATGAGTCTTCGTAGGCAGGTTGTACATAATCAGAAACTAGCCTGTAAAATACATATGAGTTCCGTAGGGAGGTTGTAAATTAAGGAGAACAAGTTGCAACCGCTTAACATATGAGCCTGTCCTACAACGAGGCTCATATTGGCGTATGTCATAATACGAATAATTTGCAGAGATATATTTTACTTTTGTATAAATCCATACTGTATAAAGCTTTTCATTACAAATTATCCTTCACATAGCTTGTTGATCAATCATTATAGTGTGTGTGTATGTGTGTGCATATGCTCAATACGGTACGCCATGAGGCGCTCTGACTCAGAGCCAAGTGGGAACGCATACTGCCTGTGTATAATGTGAAAATGTTTCGAGAATGCATTAGGTGTACCGTGTACCACAGCGTATCGCGAAATATTAGGTGTGCCATAGTATTTCAGGAAACATCAGGTTGCATGTACAGTTCAGCTTGAGCAGTCGTAGTTCACTTCAGTCCATTTCTTCTGGGCCACAACGTCTATTCATTTTTTCCGTAATGAGGATAAAGCCGAGGTTCTTTAATGCAGCTTTAATGTGGAATGCACTGTGACGCCAATATGAGCCTCGTTGTAGGACAGGCTCATATGTTAAGCGGTTGCAACTTGTTCTCCTTAATTTACAACCTCCCTACGGAACTCATATGTATTTTACAGGCTAGTTTCTGATTATGTACAACCTGCCTACGAAGACTCATATGTATTTTACATGCGACGAAGGAGCACTTTTTGTTCTTGTTTTCTATTATTTTATATATGTATGCTCCTGAAGGTATGTATAGATAGATTTCAACAGTAGCAAGCAAGCCAATCACAGCTCGTACCGCACCGCTTACACTCTACAGCCACTTTGGGTACGCAGCTCTATGACAAAAGTTGCTCAGCATCAGCTCACTTAGGGCTTTCATTTGGTACCAAATTTGACCACTTTTGAAAATTTTCTTTTTTGACCGAAAATCGCCTAAGTCCCCACCCCACCCCACCACAGCACTCTACAGCCACTTTGAGCATGCAGTTTTATGACAAAAGTTGCTCAGCTCGCTTGTGGCTTTCATTTGGTACCAAATTTGACCACTTTTGAAAATTTTCATTTTTGACCCAATGACCTCCCACCGACCTGACCCTCCAGATGGCAAAGTGGAACCAGCACAGCAAGATGGGTGGGTCAGACGGCAAAACGGATGCCAGGAATGAGCTGGGCGCACCAGAAAACCCCTATAGACAAAGTTTGGAGAGGCTAAGTAAAGCCTGCTATGGACCTCCGGGAAGCGGTTACCGATTTGACCCCTCAGACGGTCAAGTGGAACCAGCCCAGCAACTTGGGTTACTCGGGCAGCAAAACTGCTAGCGGCAGTCGATTCTCCGTCCCAAAAAACCTTTGTATGCAAAATTTGGGCCACCCATGTACCAAAATAAGCGAAAAAATTAAGTTCAAAGTTCGACCCAAAATTCACCAACTTTGGCCGGCCAGTACCGAAAAATTACGCTCAGGGCCGGAAAATCATATAGCATTTGAACGACCCCGATATGTGTACTGTTTAACCATATGGTCAGTACTGCCCCATATATAGCCCAGTCTGACTTATTAAGGCGCCTTTGAAGCATACTTTTTGGCCATTTTAGCGTTTTGGCCGACTTTGGCCCCCAGCCAAAAATTTTTTCCGGGTCCGGGAGGCATAAAAACTAGCTTATTTTGTTATTTTCGATTTGTACTACAAGAATATATATGGGTTTCATAGGCAAAAATTTTTCTATCTGTAGTTATTCAAGCTACAAAACCCCCTTATGAGACATCAAAAGCGAGAAACCGGAAAAAAAGAAAAAACACAATTTTCGTAAGCGATTTTTGGCGCAACTTTTTAACTAAAAGAGGTACGGGGATGAAACTTGGCAAATATACTAAACTCGACATGTACAATTTTTTGCGCACATAATCTGCGCAGGATCTGCGCAGGAATCTGCGCAGCTTCTGCGCAGCCTTGTTTTACACGGTCATTCGACCATTTTCACTCATATTATAGGGGTCGCTACCGCGACCCCTATGATAATAATAATAGAAAACAAGAACAAAAAGTGCACCTTCGTCGCATGTAAAATATATACACATGAGTCTTCGTAGGCAGGTTGTACATAAGCAAAAACTAGCCTGTAAAATACATATGAGTTCCGTAGGGAGGTTGTAAATTAAGGAAAACAAGTTGCAACCGCTTAACATATGAGCCTGTCCTACAACGAGGCTCATATTGGCGTCACAGTGCATTCCACATTAAAGCCTCATTAAGGAACCTCAGATTCTTCCACATTGCGGAAAAAATGAATAGACGTTGTGGCCCAGAAGAAATGGACTGAAGTGACTGAAGAAACGGAAAAAAAGTCGGAAAAATGTAATCATTCTGTTAAGTTTTAGAAGTGTTCAAATTAAATTTTTGCGATTTTTTTCAAAATTTGTTCAATTTTTTTCCAAATCATTAGCTTTGGTTTGAATTTGCTCTTATTTTGAAGCCCTAACTTTTCTTGATTTTTCACAAAATGCTCAGCTTTATGAAGTATTATTGTCAGGTCGAGAAACTCATTTTGCAATTGACTGGTCCATTTAAAGGAAACTGTAGCCAGCAGACTTTATACTTACATTTAAATCCAAAGTTGTGAAAGAATAAAAATTATACATACGGAAAGATTATTTGAAAGTTCTCCTCAACATACACTAACATAGGGCCGGGTCCTGGGGGGGGATTGTCCCCAAAAAATTTTGAGGGGGGCTTGTACCTTGAACAAAAATTTTCAGGGGGGCTTCAAATTTGTCCTCAAGAATTTGTAAATTTTTTCCAAAAATGACGTAACGTTAAATTTAATAAAATTTGCAAAATTTGCAAAAAATCTTCAATTTTTGGAAAAAATTTCTAAATTTTGTTCGATTTTCCCGAAAAATTAAACATTTGAGCAAAAAGATTTCGGCGAAGCCGGAAATTTTTATGAAATTTTAGTGTAAAAACTAATTTTCTCCGGCTATTTTTGGCTACCCATTGGCGATTTTTGTTACCTCTTGTCACCGGCGGCGATAGGGCTTATACCTTGTCCGGGTTGGGGAGGGTGGCTTGGACCTCCTCCAGACCCCCCGCGTTAACCTATGCTCCTCACTGCTCCCAGAAACTAAGGTAACTGAGAATTGCGACCATAGTCTGTTGAAACGTCGTTTGGACAAAATTTTTCACAATTGCTTAGATTGGATACGTCGAAAAGATAATAAAAGTGTTCATATGGCGGAAATACTGCATGCGAGCCGGCAGAGCCCAACTTGCTCACCATAGAAAATTTGAGCTAATTCAAGCAACATTTGTGCATTTTTGGCATTTCGAACCCTCCTTTCCAAGTTCAAAAATTCTTTTTGAAGGCTTGTAAAAACTTTTCCATAGCGTTCAGCAACTTGATACTTTCTATGAGAGTAACCTCAACACCTGAATGAGTGGTCAAATTTCTCTGACCCTTGTGAAAGCTATTTTTGTTTTAACAATCTGACTTATTTCTAATCCAAAATTTATGGGGAAGTTGGATGGATGGATGGATCGAAGTTCTCTCCATGGCTGACCAAAAATGGAGGGCATCTTTTGAAAAACGTTCCGAATTTTTTGCAGAAACTTCGAAGAAACGCTGAAAACTATATATACGTATATACTAATTTTAGGCGTTTTAAGCTACAAAGCCAACGCACTAACAGCTTCTGCCGAAAGATTTATAAATTTTTGTATTTTATTCAACATTAAAACTGGCAAAACTGAAGAAACATTACCAACTGATGCTGCAACTTTTTGTTTGATTATCTCCACACATGCGCAATGCCTATACTGGGCCTATACATGTATAGGCCAGAATCCGAAACCCTCGCGCAGTGCGCAGCAAAATTTTCGACCCCTACGCATCGCGAAGCGCTGCGTAGAAGACCCCTGTGCGGGGCTCAGCACTTTTGGAACCCTCGCGCAGAGCGGCGTGTCTCTGCGCAGAGGTCAGAACTGTTGGAACCCTCGTGCAGAGCAACAGGTCTCTGTGCGGGGGACAGTACTGTTGGAACCCTCGCGCAGAGCAACAGGTCTCTGCGCGGGGGACAGTACTGTTGGAACCATCGCGCAAAGCAGCGTGGCTCTGCGCAGGGGTCAGCACTGTTGGAACCTTCGCGCAAAGCAGCGTGTCTCTGCGCAGGGGTCAGCACTGTTGGAACCCTCGCGCAAAGCAGCGTGCCTCTGCGCAGGGGTCAGCACTGTTGGAACCCTCGCGCAAAGCAGCGTGTCTCTGCGCAGGGGTCAGCACTGTTGGAACCCTCTCGGCGTCCCTGCGCGGGGATCAGCACTGTTGGAATTAATTTTCAATTTTGATTTGTCTTACCCCATCAGATTAATTCTCTGTAAAACATGCTAATTTACAACAGGGCTAATACTTCAAACAGATTAATCTTTTTCAAAGGTTTTCATTATTATATTTTTTCAAAATTCAAAACCTTCATCAACATTTAATGCTTTTGTTAACAGTTTGCGTTTGGTTTTTATGCAGTTTTGAATATATTTTCTTCCAGTTATATTTCTTCCAACAATATTTCTAAACTCACCTAGGCAAGAAAAAGGTTCAGCTGTTGATACTCAGATGCAAACTTTAATGGATTGCTTTGTAAAGGTTTTGAGCTACAGAAATCCTTTTAGAAAAATTTTGCGCCTTCGGCGCACCGACATTTTGCTTTGATCTGTCAGGAAATTTTCAAAATCAACGGCCCATGTCAAGATAAAAGTCACTTTATGCTGCGTTCAGATCCACTAATTGTTTTCCTGAAGCTTTTATTTTCGTGGGGGTTCTTGACGCTCTGGTGTTCTTAATTTTACTAAGAGATTTGATCCACAACTACATCGTTGCAATTTTTTTCGATGGGGGTTTTTGGTGTACTGGGGCTTCTTGGGTTCTCAACTGTTCGATAAGACTAGGGGGGAAAATGCCCTCGACGGGCAACCAACTTGGTAGAATAGGGAAAGACTTGAATGTTAAATACACGGTGCATGGTTACAACTGAGATTCTGCTGAAGCGGAAAAATGCCGTTTCTCAGCGACTAAAATGACAGAAACCAGCTTTGTGCGCCGAATAGGGAATCTACTCGGCGACTAAAATGAAAGAAACCAGCTTTGTGCGCCGAATAGGGAATCTACTCGGCGACTAAAATGAAAGAAACCAGCTTTGTCGCCGAATAGGGAATTCCCTCCTTCCGCCCTATTCGCGCGAACTTATCGTCTTTCGGGAGGAAATATATATATAGGTAATTATTCTGTAAGGAACTGCAAACGT
>JASAND010016839.1:0-39249 GCA_030248195.1 Trissonchulus latispiculum
AAGCTGGTTTCTTTCATTTTAGTCGCCGAGTAGATTCCCTATTCGGCGCACAAAGCTGGTTTCTGTCATTTTAGTCGCTGAGAAACGGCATTTTTCCGCTTCAGCAGAATCTCAGTTGTAACCATGCACCGTGTATTTAACATTCAAGTCTTTCCCTATTCTACCAAGTTGGTTGCCCGTCGAGGGCATTTTCCCCCCTAGTTTAAATTCCTCCTATTAATTTCGTTACCATTGCATTGTGATGAAATTACGGTATATACGTATAACACATAGTCATGCGTACTGGACTGTTCTTGGTCAAGTTCAGTTTGAAATTGATTTTTATCGACACTGGCTTTATTTTTGCTGTGGCCCTTTTCTCAACGACTCCGCCAATCGAAGGGCCCCCCATAAATTTCTACTTCCTCCCATAACCAATACAATAAGCTAATGTAGCACTTCTAAGTTCCAATCAGTACAAAATAATTGTTATCCTTCACTGACTCCATTTCGGATTCATAAAACAGCAGTTTGTGCATTTAGCACTTCATAGTACAGAAATTTCTCTTATGTATAAACTCCTGATATTTAATATTTTCAGGTGAGTCAAAATCGTGCCATGGATTTGCTGGGCAAACAATGGGAATACGAAACGTTGCCCAAATTTTTCGGCTCCATACCTCGAGATCAATTGAGTGAAGACGTGATTGAGGACTACCAGTTGGATTTTGAGCTGCGCTGTAGCGATGGCCTGGCTCTGGTCAACCGGCCCACGCTTTGTGCCGTCTCATCTGTGTTTAGGTTTGTTTAGCAGTTGAGTATTTGGCAGAAATTTGAAAGAAGAACAAAAAACAAATTTCGTAATGGCAATCTTGCTTCTTGAGAAAACGGTATGCGAACGAATGTACGTAGTCTTTTCTAGGCGAGCGAACAGGTGCCGTGATCTATTCACTAGTCTCGGGATAAGTCGAAATTATGGTAACCCTGCTTTAGTGGTCTAAAATCGTCAACAGCAACAAGGCAACAAAAAAACTAGCCTGTGTCTAGCTTTCCGATTTTTCACTTCTAGGCCTGCTAGGTCAATTCTAGTAATTTCTCTTATTTTTCTCAGGTCAATGATGAATTGGGGCAGCTGCCGTGGCGCTGAGACGTCGCCCTGTGCGGACTCGGCCTTCAGCGATCCTCCGCCGGTCGAAAAGGGCGAAAAGACGACGGCTGCTCGATCAGCTTCATCAAAGTCGCGCAGTGCCAGCTCGATTACCGGCGGCCCCCCGCCGTCTAGAAACTTTTTCGATCTCCCCGAAGACACTGTGACGGATTGGAGTGCTCGACTAACCATGATGCTGAGTCCCAGTGTCTATGGTTGCCTGTGGAGGATTGCTCCGATATCGGTACTGACAGACATGTTTTGGAAATATAGAATTAAAGTAAAAAAATCGGTTGTCACAGATTTCGCTCATTTTCATACGCAATATGCCCCAATGTTCTCAAAAACAAGCCTTAATATTAATTTTCGAAATATATTTTGGCTCGAAATCAAATGTGACAGAGTTATTCAGGTTCAAAGCTGGAAAACTTGAAAATTCCGGTGATGAGTGATTAGTCGTGGATATCGCTACGTCACCTCAATGGTGTCCCACGTTGGGAAACTGGGGCTGCCACCTTGTTGGGCTTTCGGCACCGGTAGTATGCACCCGCTACCTATCAATGGAATTGTTCACATTGTCTCATTCTACAAGACTTACAAAAGTGTTTTAGTTGAGGGATCTAAATTTAGGTGCTGCTGCTTGTGATTGCTGTCTTAGTGCAAACGAATTTTTTTCTGCTCTTACTCTTTAATACTAAACCAGCGTCCTTCTCCAAACCCCCAACGCTTACTCTGGCTGGTAAAATGCTTCTGATGAGCGCGGTCACTATTTTTAGTATTGATGTTTGCTTGCATTATTTTATGTCTGTTTAATTTTTTATTTAATATAATTTCATATTTACATTTTATCATAATTTAGAAATTTTTGTGTCGATCTTTTTTCTGTAGGACTTTATTCGTGAACAGTATCTGGACGGCCTGTGTCCAGAGGCGCTGGTTAGCCTCTTCAAACTGGCGGATAAGTATAACATTGTGGGCCTGTTGTCGTTTTTTGCCGAAGCTTTGATGCAAGAGCATACCATGTCATTGATGGATAAGCTAGTCCTGGCTGACAGTTGTTATCGGATGCAATTTTTGGATATGTGTTTCCAGGTCAGCCGTTTGTACTTTGCGGATTTAACATGCCCAGATTTACAGAGGTCACTATTTTTTGCATTTACCAGTTGAAACCTGAGCTATAAACTAGTGAACTAGCTGTTGAATGAAACTATAAATAGACAACTAAGACACCATTTATTCCCTGTGCGGAGATGTGGCGTTGTCACTTGAATTGTTTTAGACGTGCTCTGTTGCTTCAGGGCTGTGTCTATTATTGATGGTGGTAGATAATGTTAAATTGAACTGAATTTTCTGCTTTCAGGATACTCTGGAGCTGGCCCAACTGATTCGTGACGGCAAACATTCTGACAGCATCCACACTCTGTCAGCGCCCACCAAAGAACGTCTGATGCAACGCCTGGCCGATGCCGTGGTTCGTCACGAACACTCTCCCAGTCCCAGTTCCACTGGTGCCGTAGCCATTGCCTCGGCCAGTGGTCCTCCAGGGAGCTCGACCCAGCCGTCCGGTTCTGGCTCTACTACCCCTGGACTTGGGGGTCTCATGCTTCCCCATCCACCGCATCATATGCCGGTTGGTGGCGTCAGGCGACGAATGCCGACCCTGATCTCTCGCGGGGGTCGGGGTCGACTGGCCTCCCTGGCCGGCGGTGTGCCAGGGGGTCGAATTATGGGCGGTGGCCCGGTCGGGGGAGCTGGGGGAGAGGGCGATCCTCGAGTTCGTCTCCTCCGGAATCTTCAGTCTCGCCGGGCCCACATCCCGCCCTCCTTCGGTGCGCCCTATCAGATTATGGATCGAATTGATCTGTTGGATCAGGATGACAGCTCAGATGATGATGGGGATTCTGGTTATCTGGCCCTGGCCGCCGGCAGAGCTTCTGGGGGCCGGCCCTCCTCCAGAAATCATCCCCTACCGGTTGGGCCTCCACCCTGTCGGGGTCTGGAATCGGTTGCCTTGGGTGCCCCTTGTGGTGCGGGCGCCGTCGCCGGAGATTTAGTTGATTTGGAGGATTCTTCGCTCAGCCCGCCCCCATCGTCGGCGCGTAATCGATCCGAATCTCCGCCTAATGACGTTGCCGATGAATAGATACTTGAGATTCTTGAATTGAGCCCAGGCCTACTTGAATTCATTAGCTAATTGTGACTGCAATGAACTCTAAGGTTACTATAATGTATTTGATGCGAGTGATCAATATCTGCATGTATTATAATGTTTTAGATACTCTCTTGTTCTAGGCAGCATTTCTAGTGAAAACCTTTTATTTTTGATCTGTCGAGGGAAAAATATAGCAATTTTGTGGTGAAAGGAAGGTCACTAATTCTTCCTTTGTCATAAAACTTGAAAATTATACCATTAGTGCTGTTTGTTTAGTCTGTGCATTATTTCCTATTAGTGCGAAGGGGGGGGGGCTTCGTTGAGTGTGCTTTTGGTTTTGATATTGTGTGATTTCAATTGAATTTTCGTATTCATAAATTTGCTATTTGTAAAATCCTTTTGTTGTCATCTGTGTTTCGAATTTTCCTCTCCATTTCTATTGGAATAATACTGAGCTGGGAGGGGTGTTTTCGATTTCGCAGAGTCCGTCATTCAAATGTTGGACGATAAATCCGGTGTCGATAATGTGGTATTTCCAAGGAAATCTGTGTTCTAATTTTGTGAGACAGTTTCTAATGCGTTTGTATCTGGAAATGTTGTCGTGTAAATATTTTAATGCTTTATTTGCGCTGTGCCATTCAATTTATAAAAAATGTATGTAATTGCCTAACCTATTACAAATTTTTCTCATTTTGTTAGGTTTCGCAAAATTTCTTAGATTTTAATTCTCCTGACTCCCATTTAGTTTAGTATATAGTTCTGAAGTCCATTGAATTCTGTGGTGTTGTCTGTCAGCTCCTCTTCCGTGTTATAGTTTCTTTTTCTGAAATTTAGCAGCGGCGCTTTGTGTTCAAATTTATTTTAGCTGGCTAAGATACAGATAAGTATAAACAGGAGAACGTTGTGGAGACAAGTGCCCAGAATTACTTTGCAAGAGGTATGCTTTTGCTTTTTGCTTTCGCTCGAGTTTGAATAAAAAGTTACACACAGTAAAAATCAGCTAAAAACCCTAGAAGCAACAACGGTTAAATTTTTGTGACTTTTCTGAAATCTGGATTAGGATAGCTCCTACCTCCTCTTTTAAACATCCCAGCCAGACGGCGTCTGAGGTTTGTTAAATGAAGCTCACTTCCGCAAAATGGGGCCGTCAATTTTAACATGCAAGTATCCTAAAGGCGTATTCCCGATCCCCCTTTTGACGGCCAGCAGATAGCCGACGCTTCAAAACCTAAAGCATGCCTGTTGTCCTACTCTTATATTTGACATAGTTTTGAAACTATCTATTTGTAGCTGTTGTATTCTCCCATGCTTTGCGTTATGCTAGCTTTATGCTATCTGTCCCCAATTTTCGCAGCTAGTTAACAAACCCATGATGACGTCCTTGACTCGTAGACTACTCGTATGAGTTGTTACTATTTATGCACTTGCAATGCTTTTTGCTTTTGTAATATATACCCTGGCTTCTTTTGTGTTTGTAACCAAAACAGTTTCTTTTCTTCGAACTTGTTTAAAATTATTCCAATAAAAGATTGTGGTGTTCTAGTTTAAGGATTACGTGAAATAGTCAAGCTAATCTCTGTTCAGATTGCATTTCGCATTGCATTGCATTGCAAAGTTTACATTTTCATTTGGTTGATCGATTTCACTTTCGTGTTGTATTGGAATTCGCACAAGGCAGTTAAGTTTGTCGCCAAATTTACTGGGATGGTTTATAGAAAACGCCTGTTCAGTTTTGAGGGCGTTTGAGCTCGGGTTTTTTACATTTTTGTAGGCACCTCGTCTCAGTCGTTATTACGCTTAGAGGTCGTGCCAGCTTAGGGCCGTATTCACCAAGCCCTAGTAGCCCACCACTGGTAGCTTTTCAAGGTTACCAGTGGTTAAACCAATTGGTTAGTTACAGAGACTCATTTCACCAACATTTTCTAACCAGTGATAGCATACCACTGGTAGCTTACCGAGAGGTATTTTGCAAACCATCCGTGGGCGTGGTTTGCAGTGCATATTTTCAGAAATAGATGCTGGTTTTCTCATTATTTTTCGTCAGAGAAAGGCCAGAAAATTTCTAAAATATATATACTTTATTTGAACAAGGAAGTTTAATTGAGGGTCACCTCCAGTTGGAGACGGCAGCTGCAGTTTTTCTCGGTTGTATATATTCTGAATGGTTTCAGTTTTCATTGACAAGATCAACTGTGTGCTTTGCAGATCCTCCATTGTTTACAGCTTTTGTTCTTTCTTCCACAACAGCAGCTTTCCTGCGTTCTTTTAAAAACCTTCCTTGTGTTGTGAGTGAGAACTGATACAAGACCATATTTTATCTGAATCTTAATTCACTGCCGCCATAGCATTTTTAACTGAACACCAATCGCTTCGAGGCTGTGTTGCACAATATGTACCCGGCAAGAGTCACTAGCTTATAAGAAAGCAATTGGCAAAATATTGAAAGAAATGTTACATGGGGAAACGAGCACTACGAAAATAAGTAAATTTAAAATTGCAGCAAATATAATTTAAGCAGTCTTGATTTATAGTCACTAATTAAAGTGCACGTACGACTATGAAATTATTATTATGAAATTAACGTTTCGAAACACGAAACTTTAAACTAAGAGATAAACATTGCAGTCTTAAAACACTTTTAGTGCTAATATTAAAGAAGGGAAACACGTTAACCAGTGCTCTGTTTTTTGCTAATAGAATGCTCTCTGTATGTGTGTAACTAGAGTTGGGACCGGTTCCAATTTTCAAAACCGGTTCCGGCTCCTGATGTTTACGCTGGCCTATTTAGTTTCAGTTTCAGTTTCAGTTTCAGCTCCACTTTCAGTCAAGTTTCAGTTTCAGTTTCAGCTCAAAATATGTTCTAGTTTCAGTTTCAGTTTCAGTTTCAGTTTCAGCTCGTAGTTTAGCTTAGTTTCAGTTTCAGTTTCAGCTCCAAATTTGTTATAGTTTCAGTTTCAGTTTCAGTTTCAGCTCTGACTAAAATTAGTTTCAGCTTTAGTTTCAGTTTCAGCTCTGACTAAAATTAGTTTCAGCTTTAGTTTCAGTTTCAGCTCCAAGTTTTTTAGTTTTCAGTTTCAGCTCCAAGTCTTATAGTTTTCAGTTTCAGCTCTGACTAAAATGAGTTTCAGCTTTTGTTATCGTCTATGTTATCTTTATGTTATGCTAATCAAATCAATTAGTTTCCGCCCCTAATTCTGAACTTTCACATAATCTCATTAGACATTTTTGTTTGTGGCAGGCAGGACACTGCGAATTTTTGGTGTCTTGGTGAATTCTTTTTATATAGATAATATCAAGAACATGAAACACAATATATAATACTCAAGTAAAACCTTCAATCTTTCCTATTGGACACTTCTATAACTGCGGCTATCTACACTGAAAAAATTATATTGCAGCAATCTAAAAGGGAAGAATTCATAGCAATTTAAGTCACCCTAAATTTGGGGTTCTTTTTAGTTGTTGGTGCTAGGCTCCTTGTCCTTATAATGATTTTATAAGAAATGTTGTTAATTACGTCGGGCAAATCTTAAAATGATTAGTTAATATTCTGAAAAAAGAAGTTGGAAGCAGATCAAATAAATATTGCCATACAGTAGTATTTTAACACTTTAATGCACTATTAAAATTATACAAACGTTTTAGTGCAGCATTACTTGTCAATCTGTTCTGTTCTGTACAATTTTAGCAGTAAAATCACTAGTCAAACGTTTATATTTATATTTATATATAAGGCTGGTGGAATTTTACGTGCTGGGAACCGGACCCAGTTTTTAAGACACTCGTCTACGCTAAGCATGCATACGCTAGAGCTGAAACCTATTTCAGCTTCAGCGAGAGCTGAAACTAGTTTCAGCTTCAGCGAGAGCTGAAACTAGTTTCAGTCTTAGTGTGGAGCTGAAACTGTTTCAGTTTCAGTTTCAGCTCCGAAACGGTTCTAGTTTCAGTTTCAGTTTCAGCTCAAAAGCTATTTTAATTTCAGTTTCAGTTTCAGTTTCAGTTTCAGCTCTCACTTCGACTAAGTTTCAGTTTCAGTTTCAGCTCCAAATCTGTTATAGTTTCAGTTTCAGTTTCAGTTTCAGCAACTGAAACTGAAACATGTACAAGCTGAAACTAGGTTTCAATTTCAGTTTCAGCTGCTGAAACAACACTAAGTACCGGTTGCGGTTCCGGTTCCGGTTCTAGCTTCCGGTTCCCGGTTCCAAGTACAAAATTCGTAGTTACATTTTAACATTATTTAATATTGGATGCAGGCACCCAGCAAGGGTTATACAATCAAAGTTATAAAGCAATATTGCAAAACAATTGGAATAGGTAAATGCGATAATAACCAACTGGGTTTTTGTTTACTTTGAATTTTAAAGTTTTTGCCTTATTTTGAGTTTGCTCCATTACAAATGCTGTTACTATATGCACAACATACATTAAAACTTGTAAAAAAATTAAAACTTTAGTATGGTCGAGCAAATTGTTTCGATAACTAACGGTGAGATTCTACTGTGCATCTACATGCAGACAGCGCCTTCTGAACAGAATCTTGTAAAACTGCACAACGTTTCAGTAAAACGTGCTGAGAATTGAGATATACTGGAGCTTAAATTTGTTATTTCTTTAAAAAGAGTACAGTGTCTCTAAAGAAGCAAATCGTTTCCAAAACATTTAAATGCATTTAAAATATTTAAAAGCTGAAAGCCAAATTGGAAAGAAGAACATGTTATATTTAACGAAGAAATGTACAGTCGCTTGATTAAACAAAATAGCTAACAGATTACTTCTACAGGCTGTTCATTACTTGAACTTTGATTGGCTTTCGTCTCAGATGCCGATAGCTTAAAAATGAGAAAATAAGTACTCAACTTTCGAAGTTTTCTACTCCTGTAAAATTTACTAATTTTAAAAAATATTGCTTCAATCTTGCTTGCTGACAACACCACCTTCCATTTACCAATTTTTTGAGAAGATATACTCAATTTCTGACTACATCCCATCGGGCTCTCATCTTTTCTATGAGGTTAATATTCAGATATGTAAGCTGGTTAAAGTTTCATTCGTCGTCCGTATCGGTCACGTCTAAACGAAAGTGCCCGTCTTTCATCAATTACAATTGGAATTTTAGAACAGAAAATTTCAAAAATTCGTTAAAATTAATTTAGAGACATTTTCACAACTGCATTTTTTCACAACTGCAACACACAAAATTAATTAACAAAATTTGAAAAATCAGAAGCATGAAAACAAAAAATTACGAAATTCCAGAATAAAGGAAGTAGAATTTTTCCCTTGCAATACATGTTCCTAATTTTTGTAGTATGTTTAACATTTAATTTTTGTCTTAACTCAGACGGGATAATGTCACCTTGATGTCACTAATGTTGAGTCAAAGAAATATTTGAAATTTCTCTTAATTCTATGCCTCGGCTTCAGCGAAAGCTGAAACGTGCCTCAATCACCTGAAAAGGGGAAGCGGAGAGTTTGTGTCACCTTCAGTGGAAGCTGAATCTATGTCGTTTCCAGTTTAGGCTCTAAATTTATTCTATGGACTTTCTGCTTCAGTCTCAGTTCCAATAATTGTACCTTCATTTCACGTTTAGTTTGAAATTCTTAATTATTATCAGTCTCATCCTACATATTTCGCCTTCAGGTCTAAATTTGTTTAGTTTCAGTTCAAACTAGATCTTTAGTTTCAATTTCAGTCACTAGTTTGAAAAAGATAATATGAATGAATGGCAACCACAAATTCCAGCTTTTGAAAAATTTAAACTCCTGCAAAAATTAGTTCAAGTCCATTTTTAAGAGTGGAACCGGCCGGTTCCAAATCCTACCGGTTCCGGTTCCGGTTCTAAAATTCCTTCCGGTTCGGTTCCGGTTCCGGTTCCGGTTCCAACCGGTTCTAATGGAACCGGTTCCCAACTCTATGTGTAACCATTGGTTAACCACCGGTAACTTAACCAATTGGTTCTGAATACGCTCGGCTAACCAACTGGTAAGGCTACCACGACTTGGTGAATACAGCCCTTAGATCTTGTACGTTTTTGATGAGTAGAGAATGTTGAACGTTTACTGACACTAAACAGTTGTCGTAGCAATACCAGAGATGTATTACAAGGCTTTCTGAGCTAAAGTTGTTGGACCGACCTGTGTGAAACTGGCTGGCGCCTCGGCTGCTGCCTCTCACCTAAACTAGTCCAATATCTGATCGTGGTATTGTCTAGTTTATATAATCTGTAGTATAACTATGCATCATGTAGTGTGAAAACTTTTGCATAACGCACAAGAAATAGAGCAAAACGGATAGAGGCCGGCTGGTCTGTTTCGACCTGCCAGGTCGGTCTGCATCAGCTGGCTGGCAGGTTTTCTAATCTCGCCCAGTCGGTGTCGGCCGGCCGAGCCGCAAAACGGGCCGGCCAACACTATTCAGAAAGTGCATCGTATACCCGGGCTGAGGTAATATCTGATGAAATTTTAACTTTTACGCCAGTTTACATTATTTAACTATTTTAGATCTAAGAGGACTTTGTAATGCAGTCTGGTTTAGAGGAGGTTTCGTGGCGGTTGAAGATTATTGTCGGATCCAAGTAAGTAATTGCTTACATTTAGGACCTTTTCATATAATTAAATCCGGTACCGTTGCTGCAAGCTTGGTTTTGCAGTGCAACAAAACTACCGTTGTTCTTGTTTGCTTATTCTGTCAGTATGTATCAGGTTTTTTTTTGCGTCCAGATGTGTCTGGACGCAAAGTTTCTTATCTGGACGCAACGAAATTTTAACGGGACGCAAGCTAGACGCAACATTATTTCGGGAGAAAATTCACTTTTGTAAGAGTAAAAACTTTAAATGTTTCCAGTACCAATTTTTCCGTTTTTTCCAAAAATTTCTTCGAGTTCTGGAGGCTCCGCCCCCAGACCCCTGGTGTTTACCACTTTGTCGTGGAATGCCAGGTGCAAGGTCATGTCTCAATGTTATTTGTTAAGTCGTTGTCCACCTGTATCATAGATCTTTTTGAACTCGCAAATTTCACATCAATAAGTAAAACATTACAATGCGCATAACGTGAATATTTGAGTTTTTAACACAATTTTGAAGAATAATACTACACCACGCGCACACGCTGCAATTTATGCAAAGAACGAAATAGCATTTGATGCTTTAGTTAGATACTAAATTAATTCTTTTCAACATTTTTATTACGGATTTATTCCTAGTTGCAAAAAAATCTCCAACTTCTGGGGGGGGTCCGCCCCCCCCAGACCCCCGCTGCTCTTTTATACTAATCTTTCGAGGAATCAGTAATTCTCAGAGTTGAAAATGGATTTTGTGTTTTCATATTTACTACCTTTCTTCTTAGTGATATTAATTTAATAACTATTTCATTAATTTTTAATACCGTAATTAGTTTATCTATAACATTGAAACATCAGAATAATGGGTGTCAATACAATCGAAAATTACGCACAAAATGCGTTAGATGCTCCAGACGCTAAATTAATCTTTTTTAAACATTTCCATTACGGATTCAATTCGTAATTGTCAAAAAATCTCCAACTTCTGGGGGGCTCCGCCTCCCAGACCCCCCGGTATTCACTTTCAATACTGTTTTCAGGGATCAGAAGTTCTCAGAGTTTTTGAAACTGAATGTATGTTTGATATTTACTACCTTTTTCTCAATGATATTCCTAAATATTTCATTAATTTTTAATACTTTAGTTAGTTTAACTATGTATGACATTGAAATATCGGAATAATGTGTGTCAATAATATTGAAAATTACTCAAGGTATTGCGTTAGATGCAACAGGTGCCAAATAAAATCTTTTTAAACATTTCCATTGCGGATTATTCTGGAATTGCAAAAAAATTCTTCAACTTCTGGGGGGCTCCGCCCCCCAGAGCCAGACCCCCCGTCGTGTACATTGCCCTCATCGTTGTTCTATAGGTACCTTTGTATTCCTGCATTAATGTTAAGCAGCATCAACTTTCTAAATAGTCTAAATAGTGTTACACTAAAGAAATTATCAAAATTTTGATATAAATCAATTTTTTGTACAGAAAACACGATAATACAAAAATTCTACCTGGACGCAAAATTTTTTAACCGGACGCAACTTAAACTCAGCGGGACGCAAGGTTGACGCAAATCCGAAAACCAAAAAAAAACCCTGGATGTATCAACGGATTGGTTGCTGTTGCTGTTAGAATTTGTTGTTTGCCTGATGAAAACTCCATGTGCTACTATTCTTCAAATTGTCTGTAAGAAGTTGTTTCATTTGTTGTTATAATATGTCAATTCGATCGATTTTTTATGTCACGTAGATTTTTGCATCGGATGATTGGTTTTTGCAATTTCAGATGGACAAATAAAGTGCTGAAACCCTGCGTAGAATTGACCCTGATTCCGAGCAGACGTCTGGACGGCTCCCCTGTCAGTCCCATTCACATGGAGTGTAGTCTGGAACAGTTTCACAAATTGCGATACACTGTTGCCAGTTTGCTGAATGAAATGCAAAGGATGGAGTCACGTGCTGTGATTCATGGCACAAAATCAGTCCAATAAGAGAATTGGATATGGAAACATTACCTAATATTTATACCCTGCAAATGTTTAGTAAATTATGATTGTTGTGAAATATATATCAGCTACCTAGAATGGTTGAAATCAGGGTATTGAGCAAGCCTCCCTGTCCTAAAACCTAGGTACGTGTTGCGTTAGCAGGTCTGCTCTACTTGTAAATCAGCCGGTTCGGGTTTGATCCACGTCCCCCTTGCATTTTCCGTTCCTTCATTTATTCCTGATTTTAACGTTTTACAACACAGGAATCCACGAAACGTAATCATTTATTTGTATATTCTAGCCTGAGAGAGGCTCTTAACTTTGATAATTTCATACCTCTTGTCTGGCTGGAGTAGTTGTGCGTAGACGCGCTCTGAATTTCTGAAACTCGTCAGTGTGTTACCGTCGTGCTACAGCTGGAAGCGTCGAGGCGTACCAACGTGTCCATTTTTTGCGTCACAGTGTATGCGCGTCGACGCATGCCGAAACGCGTTAACGGCTCTGAAAGGACGTCAGTGCGTATGTGACTATGAAAAAACCTTTAGTCTGAATAATAATTTAACCGTCTATTCGTATATTCCTGCCTGTTATGTTGTATATATATTGTAAAATTTTTGTTGAAATTGTTTTAATTCTGGTCCTTTTATTCTGGTTAACCTTCTTGCTGATTGTAGCGTGTTTCATTTGCATTGTTAACGATTTTTGTATGCATTAAAGTTGTCTTGTCTTACTCTAGATAGGTTAACAAACTGTTGAATTTATGATGCACAGGTCCGAGAGAGCATAACTTTTTAATAGTACTACAAGATTCGTTAGTTAATTGATCAATACAATCTTTTGTTAATTATATAATTATGGACTTTTTACAGCCATCTCACCCCACCCCAGTCGACACTCCTGTTACGGGTAGTGCCAGCTTAGAACCTATGCATTGCTGAAGGGAAGGGGTACGCTGACACTGAATAATTGCCATAGCAACTACCAGAAGTGTTCTACAAGGCTATCATACGTCCATTACGCCCACCGATTACGGTGCTGTAGCAGCTCCACCCCTTGACAATCCCGGGTAAATTGTCCAGGAGGGATTTGAAAGCGGGGCTAGAGTTTATTTCGTCAAGTTTTCTAGACTTGGCATGATCCTCCACTTGTAGCGCAGTAAGAAACCACTGGGCTGCCAGAGGCTCAACTTTGGACTTTTAATAATCATCACCAAGAGTTCATCATACCTAATTTTTAGTAAGCCTTGAGGTTTCTCTTTGAATTGCAATAGTGCACCTACCAGAGTTCAGAATATGCTGTTTTCCCGTTATGGGAGGACTGACTCTAAAAACCTCAATCAGAGATTAAACCGCTTATGGTTCTTATAAACAATCAAATCATACAATCTGGCGGTTAACAATTTTATTTTTATTTAATTTGGCATTAATTTGTGTTTATACAATTGCCATTGTGTTTCTTCGCAGGTTATCGTTGTCGGCTAAAATTAAAATTAGCAAATCTATATTACGGTTTAAAATGAAACACAAATATTGCTTTGAACGGAAGAAAGTGTAATAAATAAGCTGGTCTCACTCTTCCTGGCCATACATTGCTGAGAGGGTAGCATTCACAGCATACCACAAGGAGCTTACCCTCTGTGGTTTGATCCCCGCCCTGGACACTACTTGAATTTTTAAGTGTTTTATAACAAGAGTATATAACAAGAGTACATAAACTTCCAAGAGGTATATACTTGCTTACACGATTCTTCTACTGTTGGTACGACGTTTCCATTTCGCTGGATATTTGGCGACTGCAGACAACTTGAAACCTCTTCTGGGAGTTGACGAGGTAGAAATGTGGTCATAAATTGACGATAGGATTTTGCGGATGATGCTGAAAGAAAATACATGCCTGCTCATGACTAGGTTTTTCTTCTTTCATTCTATGGTGAGAGAGTTCTGACTTTAATTTCGACTCTGACTCTTATACTGCAGCTTATCTTGGGATCATGTTTTCTATCCGTGATCTTTTTAAGGTTGTAGCCAAAAAGATATATATCGGAAATGGAGCTGCCAAGCTGCAGCGCGAATGAGTGACATTTTGGTGCATAGAAATATCATGACATATATATACCTGATTTCTGTTTGGTTATAAAATCAGCCAGACATGCATAGATATAGGCATATTGCATGAGAGTTTGTATGGCACAAAATCGCTGCTGTCGAACATGGAGCACAACTGCAGTCACATCCAAAGGCCATCCGTAATTGGTAATCCAATTAAGACAATACAATGTGCCCAACGCTGTACCAGAGCTGAAAATAACAAAATAAAATTATATACATAAAACAAAAGTTTTCATTTTTTCTGCTTGTAGGACTGCTAGAGCATAAAAATGTCTGAAAATTATGTAGGTACATTGCAACTGATAAAATCGCAAAAAGCCGCCCTCTTTCAAATTTGATTCGTATTTAATATTTGCCTGGTCATTCAACATCTTTGCATCTTTTCAATCCTAATTTCAACCTTTCACATAATCCCTCTCTACTGCGAAAGCTTACCGTCCAGCCCCTTTCGAACAGTGTATCAAAAGTTTCCCAGGTCGATTCTGTTTCCGTTTCGCTTTTTCAATCAGCTCTCGAAGTCGCAGCAAATGCTTTGGGTGACTTGGACCCACAAATGTAGGGAAATGCTTGTAGAATATATGAATAACCTAAAATTAAGCTATACTTCTGTAAACAAAAAATGACCTATTTTTCATGTTTCAGCTTTTTGAAAAAGTTCGAGTTCTGTTTAATTTGCGGTCTCTCCCCGGTTTTAATAATAGGAAATTAACATTACCTACCTCAGTATTTGTTTAATAGTTCTTTAGTTTAACTTGTACTTTATTATACCTCACGTCTTCTAGCAGTATCCGCGGCATGCTGCACCAAAAGCTGTCGAACCTCGTGACTATTTTGTGTGCAAATTTCGCGACTGCAAAATATTTGCCATCTCCCGTGAGTATCAAGCTGTCCCTTTCGCATGTAGAAATAGCTGTTCTGCATTCGGTATTCGTCGGAATCTGGTCGACTGGACAGAGCTATCACTATATCAACCTAAAATACAGAGTTATGCAAATTATGTAAAACAGTTTGTTCTGATTTAGCTCTTCTGGTTGTCTTGATTGCTGGAGACCGAAAGGTTGGTGGTTCGAGCTTCACGGCTGAACTTAAAACAATTATGGTATACTAAATGTTGAATTAGGGAAATTGAATTTTAAGCTTCGCCTAGAATAGGTTCTCTGTTCAAGCTTAACGAATTTTTAATTTTATTGCGCATAGCTAGATAACAGATTTGAATCATTGTTTCACTAGTCTCTAAAATTCAATTCTTTCGATAAAGCCATCCAAAATTTTCAATTCAATACCTGCTCATCTACAACGACATCCAGGAATGTCAGCAACTCGTCCGAAGTGGGATTTTGTCCCACCAGGTGTCTGGCTGTCCCACCATATTCCGTTATATAGTTCATATGAAGAATCCGGGGACTATCCAACAAACTTGCACCAATTGCAGTCTTTAGTATGATGGGTTCCTTCGGGCAAAAGCTGGCGTCAACAGCACCCAGCCCTTGACTTTGCTCTAAGTTCGAATAGTAGGCTGTACTTTGCTCCAGCACGTAGGTCCATTCCCGGCGCAAAGTTTCAAGGGCCCTGATTCCGTTCAGGAAAAGTTCATTGGTACCCAGCATGCCTCCGGCGATTACAGCAGGCCGGGTACTTTGCCCCAGTTTTAGCACAAACTCTTGGCTTCGAGCAAATTTGTCGCCTCCGTCTTCAGAAGTGTCGTAAGCGCCGGCGGCAAGCGGGTCCGATGAACTTCGCCACGATTCGAGGGATTGCGATTTTCGCGGTAACGACATGGCTTCGCTCCCGCGAAATATCGCTGACTCCAGTGAGTAGTATCGCCCATCGCGGACGACTCGACTAAATCGACGCCATAGACTCAGGAAACAGCAGAGACAGCCAATCACCAGAAAAACCAAAACCAAAGTGGTGATTAATTGAACGATTAGGAGGGAATCTGAAATGAAAATAGATTTTGGTAGAACCGAAAGCTTAAAGATCAATCAGCCTTTATTGGTAAAAATTGGTTAAAACCACCTGAATGGGCAGTTGAAACTGAAGCTTTTAGCAATTGGCGATGTTTAAAAATCGATCCAGAAAACATTTTTACATACAAATTTCTGGACCTAAAATATAATTATTCTAACTTCTAAAGTATGCAAAATCGCTTCCAGAATCGACGAAGGTCGAAACATGAGATTGATTGTCCAGTTTTGGAAGAGCGGTCGGTTTGGTTTCGAATGTCTTTTCTTCCAGGCCAGCTCTCGCGTTATAGGGTCCGAAATCCATCACTACAAGTAGCGTCGTTGCTGCTGCTGCTACTGTTGTTGCTGCTGCTGTTGCTGTTGCTGCTTCCTTTATTGCAGATCCACCTTCCTTTAATGAAAATTGGCTAGAAAAGTGATTGGCGTCACCAGTCAAATAATCTGGTTTTGGAATATTTCTAAGTTGTAGTTGTGTAGTAGTAGAAATAGTTGTTGTGGTTGTTGTTGTTGTTGTTGATGATGATGATGATGTCGCTAGTACTGCTGCAGTATTGGGAGTTTCTGAAATACATACAATAATAAACCGTCTTAGCTATTATGTACTCTTGATTATATATCTTAAATTAATTAGTACTACATAAAATTTGCTTCCGACTGAGCCTCAGATCTCTTTGGCAAAAGTGCGATAAGGTTGATCAAAACCAAAGTTGGTATTGTCCTTACACTTCCAGTCTATGATCTTGTAACTTAAGGATTAAGCGTTTCACAAATCAACCTAAATTCAAAAACTAGAGCTCCAGAAAACTAAGAATGAGAGTGAAAAAGGATGCTAAGAAATTCGAAAGTCTGCCATAAATTTTGTGGAACATCATCTGTTTTAGAGACAAACTCCTTGGAGAATTTCCGTTCCCCCAGTAAAAAATGTTTCAAAGTTGAAACGTCAGCAAGGCAAAACTTTAGGTCTGATTAAGGCTGAATTTTGACTAACAGTCGCACTAGATTCCCACCGGGATTGAAGATGGTTTCATTGAATAAAGTTTGTTATTGATTCCACCAAAGGTTAAAGGATAGGATGTGTTAATTATTAGTGTGTCCCAAAGACAAAGAGAATTGAGTAATTTATAGCACCAATTTCATTCATAGCTCAAGGCTTCTCTTGTTGAAATTTTCGAGCAGTCGATTTCCAGTAAGGATAGGAAATCCACAAAAATTGTGTAAGTCAATTTTGAAAGCAGAATAAGTCAAAGTAAGAATTTACACAAAAACTTCGAAAACTTTGAGTTGTTAACGAAGAGTTGTGTGTGATGACAGCATATGTATTCTTGCTAAATACGTCTTGGTGTAAAGTTGGAAGGGTATGGACAACCAAACTTTACGGGTGGAAACTGTGCGCGTATGGAAACGACGAACCTGGAGGAGACTTATGTTCCAGTCGACCTGGGCAGATCTCGCCAAGAAATTAAATAAGCCTAACAAACTACCAGACGAGTGGACTAAAGGGATAAATGACTGTCCTTCTACTGGGCTACTAAGGAACTTTGATTTAAATTTAATACACGCTCAGCATATAATAGCCTACCTAAACTTGGAAAATAACTCAGAACCCTACCTACCTACTATACAATTCTAATAAAAACCTAACTAAAACACTCTAATGGCTCAGCTACTGAGACCACATTTAATAGAATTATAAACAGAGGGGAGCGACTCCCGAAAATTACACAGCACAATAAATTTTGACATTTAAGCATTCATCAATAAAAATATAAAAACAGAGAAAATTCAGACCAAACAAGCACTCAAGGAAATTGAATACACCTAACAGGACATGAATAAAATTTCGATACAGCTTACAAAACAGTTTACATAAACAAACCAAATCCCACCAGTTATATAAACCCTTCAAAAGCTACTATCTCAGAAAAACTTCCCTAAGCCGTCGCGGCTAAACTAAATTATTTGGAATAACCTACTAAAATCTTCTTTCTAAAATAAACCATCCTATTAGAGAACTAAATTAAAAAGGTGAATAAAGCTCAATAGAATACCGCTAATAAATTTAGGTCGACCCACGAGGTCGCCTCGGAGTCTGTAGTAATAAAAGAAAAATAATCAATAACTTACAGTTACCCCAATCCAGGCTCCAAAGTGAAAGGCTAAAGGCGAAAACTCTCAGTGTAAAGAAACGGCCGCACGCTAAGATGAAGAAAGACAAGACTGACTGGTTTTTGAAAGGGATGCTGAGAGAGGAGCCTAGTGAATTTTGATTGGCTAGTTTTGAGACCCCCTTTGCAGACGGGATGCTCAGCGAGCATCCAGAGAAACTTCAAAGGACAAACAGCGCCACCTAGTCGCTAAGTGGGCTGAATAAAATATAGCGTATTTAAACACAGTAAAACAAACACTTTTAAACTAATTTCAACCCAAATTTACACAATACATATTTCTCATCACAAACACCACTCTTACTAAAATTTCACATTAAAATAAACTCACTAAAACATACACACATTACATTGGTTATAACTTCACATATTTTTAGAAAACTAAGTGTTGAAAATTATTTCAAAAGACAACACATTGGAAACATGATATGAACTATGTAACAACAAAAAGGAATGACTGAAATGGTTAGCCCTTGGAAAAATAGGACCCCGACAAGGATTTTCTAAATCACTAGGCGAAAAAATTATCCCCCTTTAAGTCCTTTGAACATTTTTTCACCTTTGTCGGGTTGGATTCAGTAATCATGTTGAGCCAAGCCAAACCCTTGAGTCTGCTCCGTAATATTGGCTTACTGAAGAACACCCTTCGTTTGCGCATGAATGTATCCAGTATCAGCAATACAGAAAGGTTGAAATAAAGAAATGTCAAATGTATGTCATAAGTTATATTAAGCTCATTGTCCGGGGATATAGCTGAGTGTACCAGAGTATTCGACCGCAAGACTGAAGAACTCGGTAGTTCGATCCTCACCTTGGACACTTTTCTTCAATTCTTTCTTTCGGGATTTGAACCTTTCGGGAAAAGAGGACAGAAAGAATAGATACAGAAAACTTGTATCTTGGCTGTCAAAAGAAGTCTCGATTTGGCAGAATTTCATAAGTCTAAACGTTTCTTGCAGTGTGTAATTTGTTGATTCAAGAGTTCATAATGACCAAAATCATTATGACAGGTGATAGGCTTCATATATCCTAGAATCTGGGCTAATTACAGTAACTGTGCGCCTGAGTTGATTGAATACTGGCTTTAGCATTTCTGGCTTCCATAGAGATTTATATAATGGTAACTTGCAGATTAGATTAAAATTATATAATCCACGTTAAAGAAATAGCATCTCGGATCAATCTAATCCAGCTCATAAAAGAGATAAACGGGTTAATGTTAGCATATGTCAGTTCTTTAATGCACCTATGTAGGACTACAATTTTAACATAATCTTGTCTCATTATTGTCTGATCGGACTCAAAAGTCAGCTAATTTTAATCCGAATTGCCAGTTCGTAAAAAATACCCGCATGCTCAGTTTTCAGCTAATTTTTATATCCCGCCTTGCTACTCGTATTAAGCGAATTAAAAGTGAGTAGATTAAATTGTTAGTATATAACTGTTTATTTACTAGCAAATTAACCTGATTTAGATCATTTTACAGCCACCTCTCCCCAGTTGTCAGCAATTTTAGAACTTTGTCTGGGTGGCGGGGCTGCTGACACTGAATAACTGCCGTCGCAATTAACTCGTTTAATCGGTTGATTAAAATTATCGAACTAAACGATTTGATTTATTTCGTTTAATCAAGAAATAGCGATTAAATTATAATTAATTTAATCCTACCTTTTAAGTCTGCAAAAAATCTATAAGGTCTAAGTGAGCGCAGGTAGGAAAATATTAGAGTTTAGAAAAATTTCCACAGTGTCCGTCTGATTTCATTTGAGACTGATTATCTCATCAAACTGACAGCTGGAATGCACTAGCTAAAGTTGGAGTTTAGAGTTATCTTTATCTTGAAAGAAAATATATGGACAGATTAAAGAGACAGATGAGCTGAGGAAGCTCAACTACAACAAACAAGAAAAGCAATGGACTAGAGCAGCAAAATGAGAAGCTCAGTCAATCAGAATGCAAAAATAAATAATTATTCCTCCCGGGAATCGAACCACGGCCCTTCCTCTCCAAAGTCAGATGTGATTAACCACTTCACCACGGAGCCGTCAGCTAGACTGCGTATTAGGTCAATTTATTCCTATGCCTGCTTCTTTGACACTTCCGAGGTGAATCGACTGAAATTGGAACCCAACCCAGGACGGGAACCAAAGAGTGCATGTAGTGGAGGACTGTACCTTCTTCGGGTAGAGCTCCCGAAGCAGGTTACACAACACACACACATGCAGTAGGTATATATACCCAATTGCAAAAACTTGCAAAAAATTGCAGTTTACTTGCAAAACCAAACTACTGGGCGTTAGTGCTCTTGCTATTACCTCCCTTTCGATGAAATCAAACATTAATAGCATTAGCAAATTCATTATACATACATTAATCATTCATAGTCATTGAGCACTTATTCAATGCTCAAAAAACAGAAGGTTATTTATTACTTAATGCTTCCTTAAGGCAAAGTTTAGTTCATGCCATGATTAGTTCACACAAAAATAGAAGCTACAGGAACGACTTTGATTGATTTTACGGATGAAGAGCGTCTGACATGAACAGAAATAAAATCGGGTAGATAAAATAAACCCCTTACCTAGACTTTAGCAGTTATATAGGTTAGGACCATATTATTGCAATTCCAGCCTTTTTAGAGCTTTCTAGATTTTTGGAACTGTTTTGGCGGGTTCAGGTCCGACTCGAACCGAACGCTGACGTTCAGAAAACTTGTAAGATTTTCTTAGGACTATCTTAGCTATTGAAAAAATTGTTGTAGTTTAGCAGAATGCTACGACCAAAAAATAGAAAACACACTGATTGTATAATCGCAGTTCTTAAAAACTGGCTGACTCTATATATAGCTTTGTCTATTGCTTTTCAGTAATTAAAACAAAGGAAATTAAATCTCGATTTGGAACAAAAAGCGGAAGCTTGATTATGAATAAACTTTGATTCATTTAACAAACTAAGCAGAGGCTTTTCATTCAGTTTGAGCTGCGGGGCTTTTCAATCAAATGAAAAAACATGTAGTCAGAACAAGCGTGGTGATGCCAGGATTTAATATTGGAAAGAAAAAAAAGAAGTGAAACTACAATATCGGTATTACTGATATATAGATAACGTTCCCGGCCGGGATCGAACCTTAAGGTGGTGATTCCTTTTGGGCACAAATTGTTGGTTGGAGGCGCAAATCAGGATGAAATTTGGCGAAACTTTCCGAAATACGTTCGTTTAGCGTTCTAAACGTTTAGCGTTCAAAAATTCTAGATTTTCGATCAGGGCGGTTTTTCCCAATTTCTGAAAGTTTAGCAGCAGCTATACAGTAATAACTATATTTATTTGAAAGAGCTCGTTGAGCTTCACATTTTTCTTTTTAAAGCAACTTTCTAGTTTTTTCTCTAGCGAGCGATATAGCCGATTTTCTTGTTTTGGCGTCGAAAACTTGTCATTTTTGCAGAAATCAAATAATCCATCATTTCTTTCACTACACAAGCCGTAAAACCAAAGTAACGGCGTCGATCTGAAGGTCTCACAGGGGCAAATTATCCGATGGATGATCGTCTTCCAACACCTATTCCGTAGGCTGCTATCATGAAAAATGTAGTTTTTGCAAAAACACGACTAATTTTTCAAAAAAATTGTGGAGCGTTCACCATGCAAGCTGGAGCACTGCTACCTAACAAATATGAGTTCTGCACAAATATACGCAGAGACGTTTTTAGTTGCCCCGATTACTGCTTTCTAGCTAAAGTAATCGCTTGACAAATTTGGAAAAAGTAGGCAAAATACAGGTTACGCACACGTTTCAGCTTATTTCTCCATAACGAAGAGCGATTTCACAATAAATAAAAAGTCGTCCCCAGCTATTTAATGGAGGTATCGAATGATATAACCGATGTCTCGCGAAAAAATTTACTTGAGTCTGCAAAAAATCTGCAAAATTATACTTCTTCTAAAATGTGTTAAAAATATTTCAAAAAAGCAACATTGGTTTCATGGTATGCATTAAAAAGAGAAAATGTCAAGCTGCATTTTGATATAAAAACGGCTTCTTAACTCCAAGTAATGAATGAGTAATAATGGTGCAAACTTTATGTGACCAAAGGGAATCACCACCTTAATGCCTTTTTATGAACTAGATCGGCGCTTCATAACATAGGATTGTCGAAAACGTCAAACAAAACCACAGGTTTCTTTAGTATTTTCACCAAGAAACTCCTAAATTTTTACTACTCGAGAGACGGGTAAAATATACAAAAGTTACTTTCTTAATTCTTAGGCCCTATTTCTTTAAAGATTAAACGGATTAGATTAAAATTAGTCCGCATTAAAGAAATAGCACCTCGGATTAAACGGATTAAAATTTAACCCAGCGAGTTAAACGAGTTAAACGGATTACGTTTAATCCTATTTCTTTAATGCACCTAGGATTAAAATTTTAATCTAATCCTGTTTCTTTATTCACACTTCGGATTAAAAAATGAGCGAGTTAATTTTAACCCGACCTGCTTAATCGCTGTTTCTTTAAAGATAAATTTTAATCCTTTTAATCCGCCGCCTGTATTTTCAACTAGTTTTTAATCCCCGTGCAGCTACGCGGATTAAGGGGGGGCGACTAAACTTTTGCCCAAACATCTTTCGATTTGATTCATTTTTGGCATGGATATGAAGCATGTGCATGAGCAAAAAAGTATCTACTCCTTTGTTCTTAGCTGCTTTTCTATGACCCATACGCTTCGAATTACCTGGCCGACCCCCCGATTTTGGCGACACCCAACATAAATACTTAAAAATTTCTCACAGCTGTTGGGTTCAGTGTAAGCATCTACGCTTTGGCATAGCAAGAGAAGACATATTTGGTAACATGCACATGGCATTGGCTTTGCTGTAACCTTAATGGTTGGAGAGCAATGCTAGCCTAAACTTGAAGAAATATCGAAAATTTGGAAAATTTTGGTCGCCGAATCGATTAATTTAAACGGGGTGCGAGCCCGGAAGCTGAAACTTGGTGTGAACATAGACCCCATAGGTCTCCAATATTGTGCCAAATATGAAGGAGTTTGGCCTGCGCAAAAAAGATTTGTGCCACTCGAAACATGAAAAAAGTGGCAAAAACCAGAAAAAAGCGAATTTTTGAAGATTGTTCAATATACACAATATGTATATCAATCGATAGCTTTCATGATGCTGAACAACTTTTCTTCTTGGCGCAATTGTGTATTTGCCACATATTTCAAGTTATTTTCGAAAAACTGAAAGTTCATCGTTTGAATGGACCACTGAATTGAGGGATTTTACCTTCAATTTGCCTTAGTTTAGAAGACTTGATTAAGTTTGGGAAATGGCTGTATCGGGTAGAATTCAGCCATTTACATGTATTTCATTGCTTAACAACTGCGTAATATTGTTTTGTTGTCGTGTGGCAGGGGGCAGGCTGTACAAACGCTAGAAGAATGTACCGTTCAGGCAGCTGAGTTGACATTTAACTGAATACTCAAAGTAACAGACATGCATCCATTTATGAAGGAAACAGGTTGAAATTTATGCTATTGTGGCAGGGTCAGTAAGGCAACATATCAGCACAATTTGAGCCAAATTCGTCAACGTTATCATTCTAGAACACCTTAGGATACTTTTTGAACCAGTCCAAATTGACGATTTTTCATGTTTCGAGTGGCGCAAATCTATTTTGCGCAGGCCAAACTCCTTCATATTTGGCACAATTTTGGAGACCTATGGGGTAGAGTTGTGCCGTTAAGAAATTTTCCGGGCCGGGCCCGGGCCCGGGCCTCACCAACTATTCGGGCCGGGCCTCGGGCCGGGCCCGGGCCGGGCTCGGCCCGGCCCGAAGCCCGAAGGCCCGAGTCAAGGCCCGAGGCCCGAGTCAAGGCCCGAACCAAGCCCAAAGCCCGAGCCACGGCCCGGGCCCGAGTCAAGGCCCGAGGCCCGGATCAAGCACTGAGAGGCCCGGGCCCGAGTCAAAGCACGAGAGACCCGAGCCCGAGTCAAAGTCCGAAAGTGGGTATGTGTAATGGGGTGGTGCAACTTGATGACTGACTAGATCTAATGACCTTATGTTTAACAGTTCTGGTGCCGAATCCCATAGAAATAACTCGTCTAGTGCTAATTTCTAATTCTAACATCCTAATTTCTAACATAGGAAGAACAAGCAAGATTTTATGCAAAAGGTTCTGTTTCCGGTCGGACATTTAAGTAATTGTAAACCTGCTGCGCAGCTAATTATTTTATAAGGAGCTCTTACTAATGCTTACTACAGAAAATACACGTGCAAAACATTGTCTGAACATTTTTCTAAAGTTGAGGAATTCATTTTTATGTCGTAAATAAAGTTCAAACAATGCAGGATTAGATAGCATTTGTTTCTGTAAATTCCACGTATTTGAGAAATCGCTGGTGTCCTGTTAAGATCACTAAGTTTGACTTTAACTATGAGTCATCCTTCAGAGCAGAGAATAGTCTTTTCCGAATCCAATAATACACGAGCAAACGTATATGCGTAATATCTACATGAATCGGAACACGGAAGTTCTTCGGAATTAAAGAAAAGATTGCACACACAAATCATGCAATCCCTATCTTAAACCATTGTTTACACGCAATTACGGTGAGGAGTATCTTTATCAAGAAAAATGTGTGTGAATCCCGGGGATCGAGCAAATTTAAGAGACCTGCTGCGCTGAGGCGCAGCAGGAAAAACAATGAACAGAGACAATATAGTTTTCTGGAAGTTTTGTCCTGGTGGCGGGACAACAATCTTCATAAGATTCCACAACACAAAGAAAAACGGCAACACTTTCTCAACAGTTAACTGAGTCACTAAAAATCCTACCAAATCAAAAGTGATGCACGTATACGCTTCCTTTGTCCTGACTAGTGGGAAGGCGTGCGAAGAACTGGTCATGGCGTGGCCTGATGTTAGCGGAAACACATCGTTTATGCATACATATATAATACACATGCGTATATATATATATATATATATATATATATATATATATATATATAGTATATACTATGCGTATTCTGGCATGTAAGCCAGCTGGCGTGAAAGGCCCGACAGGCCCGAGAGGCCCGAAAGGCCCGAGAGGCCCGAAAGGCCCGAGAGGCCCGACAGGCCCGGCTCGGGCCGGGCCTCCAGAGCTTTTCGGGCCTCGGGCCCGGGCCGGGCCTTGTCCTAGAAAACCGGGCCGGGCCGGGCCCGAGTCATGCCCGGCCCGGGCCCGGCCCGAGGCCCGCGGCCCGACTCAAGGCCCGAGCACAACTCTACTATGGGGTCTATGTTCACACCAAGTTTCAGCTTCCGGGCTCAAACCCCATTTAAATTATTCGATTTGGCGGACAAAATTTTCCAAATTTTCGACATTTCTCCAAGTTTGGGCTAGCATTGCTCTCCAACCATTGGAGTTACAGCAAAGCTAATGCCGCGTGCATGTTACCCAATATGTCTTCTCTTGCTGTGCCAAAGTGTAGATGTTTTCACGGAACGAAACAGCTGTGAGAAATTTTTAAGTATTTATGTTGGGTGTCGCCAAAATCGGGGGGTCGGCCAGCTTTTCGCGGAAGTTGTGGACTATAGGAACCACCTAGGAATTAGAGACTTCATACTATTTTGGCCACGCACATGCTTTGCATGCCTGCAAAAAAGAATTAAAATCCGAATAACTTTGGGCACCCCCATTTTAGTCGCCCCCCCTTAAACGGATCAAAAGTTGGCGGATTAAAATTTTTAACCGCTGTTTCTTTAATGGCGGATTAAACGGATTAAAATCGACTCGTTTAATCCGCGGATTAAAAATGGTCGGATGTCGGATTAAACGAGTTAATTTTAATCCGTTTAATCCGTTTAATCCGTCATTAAAGAAATAGCAATTAAAATTTTAATCCGGCTGATTTTTAATCCGTTTAATCCGACCATTTTAATCTTTAAAGAAATAGACTCTTAGAAAATACAGGTAGCTCCGTTAGTGACTTACCGCACAGGAGCACTTTTGTAGAAAACTGCAAGAATTCCTGTAATTTCTACAGGAGTCTTTTTAAGAATGTGCTAGCTACCATACCAGCCGAAAAATCCATTTGCCCTTAAATGTGAAAGCTAAAGTTTAAAGAAGCATCATCGCGTTGTTTTAACCAACTTTATGTTTCGATGAAGCTGCATTTCACAATTTCGCAACTATAAGCCAGAACTTAGCTAAGACCTCGGCTGCAGTTATTATTGTTAATAACAATGAAATTGTGCCGGTGCAAATCTTCCCTCCGGGGGAAAATTTGCACCGGTGCAAAACTTCCGGGGGGAAGTTTTGCACAGGGGGAAGATTTGCACCGTGACAACGGCAATCTATAAATTAAGAAACAACCCACCAGAGCAAGTAGAGTGGCAAAATTCGATGGCACCGAATTCGGTATAACACCAGGGCCGACCGGCGCCGAAGAGACCGTCAATGATACAATAGTTGGCATCGTAGGAATGAAAGGTTCTGGCAGCCTTTGTCCAAGCCCGGCAGGATTTCCCAGTCACCGTCCAATTTTGCCTGCCTCCGTAGACTAACTCTCGACAGCCGGAAAGCCAGCAATTAGCTGGAGAAGATGATCTATCTTCGCAATAAGCTGAAAATCAGAACGCAAAAACGTTTACCATTTGCGGAAGAAACTGAACTGGGACCTTTCAGTTCTTTCAGATGAAAGGTAATCAGGGAAATGTGATGCTAACTTTTAAGTTAAAGTAAACTGTCATTTATGGTAATGGTGATCTCAAGAAGAAGTCTTTCAATATGAGATTCCTATACACACAAGTACAAATGCATTTTGTAAAATTCCTTCCAGTTGCACAAATTATGGTATTGTAGCTCCGTCATATTATTGTAACTGGTTAACTGTAATCCTATTATAAAATAAATTTAAATGTAAATAAAATTTTAAGGTAGTCTTGCCTTACCTTCTTCACAGAAGTCGAAACAGTATTCCCAAGTCACATCGGGGTCAGTTGTGTAACACCAGGGACCCAGGGTCAGGTCTGTTACTCGGCAATAATTTTTTGGATGATAATGGTAAAGATAATTCTTCTCCTGTGTAGGGGGGCTCCAGACTTTGCACTGTCGGCCGGTTCTGGTAATGGCTTTAGTTCCCAGGTAGCTGTCAAACTGGAGACAATTTTTGGAATAGGTCCAGCAATAGCCCTCGGGGCGTCGCCTTAGGCACGTAACACGTGACTTGGCCACGTGATGACACAATAATAGCCAATCAAATATAAGGACTCTCAGAAACAACCAATAAAAGTTGAGCATTGATATCCAACAGTTTATTACGATTTTTTCAATGATACGATGTCATGGCATGTTAATCAAGACTGCTCTAAAATAATATGAATCCATTCAGGGTCGGGATTAAAAATTCAATTGGTAAAACTATTTTAGAAAATGGAAAAACGCATGGTTCTAAATCTACACTACGTGCTGGCTGGCTACAAAAATTGCTGAACTCACAGTTCCAACAAGAGTACATAATACATAAGAGTATGACAGCGAAACTTTATGAGACTATGCCTTTATGAAGCAAGTATCCTACTAAATCTGTGAATTTATCTAATGTCCAGCGATTGTGTACCCCGGGCCCGGGCTCCCCCTACCGTTTATTTTGGTGAAGGTTGCTGTGAACAAACTAACTTATTGCTTTCGATTCATATGTGGATGGTGACTCTTGTCTGTCATGCTCTTTCTCTTATGTAACTCTTGGCATCACTTCACAAATTGAAAGTTTTGTACAGTTGAAATTGTTTAGAGACTAAATTTGTAAGAGGGGGCTTTTGAAGTTGATTCTGCTGGTGATCTCAATTCCTAATTGACTGACATTTTGCTTTCTAAAAGTTGAATAAAATGAATCTTTATAATAAATTGGCCCTTTTAGAGGTTCCAGAGAGAGACATTTAGTCAGACCATAAATGCTGGACAGGCTCATTTGTTACACAGAATTTGTTGTAGACCTCCAAATGTGGAGAATGGTAGCTGAAACGGGTATTCAAATCAGATGGGAGGAAAAAGCCTTCCACAAAAAATATAATTGTTCCCTCATCTTTGTAAGTTTTTCAGATCTCAGGTTCACAATTACTTAACCTTATGCGAAATACAAGATCGAAACGAGCAGTTTGATACAGGTCAAATACAGGCCGACTGGTCAAACGCGGTGACAATTTTTGTAGCCTATCGCCTTATACTGGAAACTACCTGCCTTCAAAGCTATCAAGTATTTAATATTTTTGCTAGTATTTTGCGTACCGAAGAATGGTAGGAGTGGCCGGTCGGCCAACAAAGAATTGGGCCGGTGAACAACACAGGAAACTAGCCATAGAAAAAATTCCCCTCCCTCAAGAAAAATGTCTTCAACAGCTACATGGACCTGGTACAATTATTGATTATAGGATTTATGCAGTAGTAGGTGGTACACTACACTGTTTGAATATTACGAGATCTGCTGATCTGATTCATTAAACCGTTTTGCTGGAGCAATTAAAGTGGTATGAAATTTGACTAAAATCACCCGGTTTGTTGTATTAATCCAAATCTTACAGAAACCCGATATATAAAGCAAAATAAACAGAAAGACATCAGAAGCAGCAAGTCTAGAGTTCACAAACACCAATGCGCATAGTTCTGGTTTCATTTAAACAATTACTAAAATCATGATTTCAGATTTGCTAGTGATCTAAATTCGGACGGATCAGTCTTAATTTAAATCTTTGATTTTGGAGACGGAACTTTAGTCTAACCTTGACTTGGAACTGACTGACAGAAACAAGCAGCGAAACATTGCCTTAAAATTTCTCTATTCTGAATAAAGATGTAAAATGTTGCTAATTCTGTCCAAGAACATGATTTTAATAAGAGCACAGGAGACGCTATCAACAGTTGCTTCTTGGAAAGCTATTTTAGAAATATTAATTATGTAAAATTTTGAAATAAATGCCTTCTTTGTGGTACTTCGTTAGTAGCCGACATGTATAACCTAAAATTAAGACCAGATTAAATTCAAGTTACTTTTAAAATAAGTTTAGCTTAATATAAGTTTAATAAAGTCGATTTACGCTTGTGGTTCCTTTTGTAGACATAAACGGAGAACCATTATTATTGCTCATTCAGCTGTTGGAGTTAGGAAGCCATTTTTATTTCAACATGAGGTTTAAAGTTTTATTTATTATGAATACGATGAATTTTAATGGATACGGTACGATCTGTTGAGTCGGGTCGGTCGGTATAGTCCAACAGAAAAGCTGCTAAGCTATACAGATTGCGCTACAGCTCATCCTCAAGTAAAATAAAACATCAGCCGTTGCTGGTTTTGTAATAGCGATCCTATTAAATAGGTATCCTAGTGATTTGACATTTTTCTGGATTCATCGAAGGACTCGCTAATGCTACTTCTCCGTAGACCGAAAGTGGACCAGAAATGGAGACGGAAAGACGAAGGTCGAGAACAGAAAACATGACCCCCAAGCTAAGCTGGCGAAACCCTTTTTACACTACACTTTAAGGTCAAGCAGTTGCAGTTAATCAGACTCTAATCTCCTATATATACAGACAACTGATATATTTCTGAATGAATACCTTAATTCAATGTTAGACCCACAGCTTTTGATGGTGGTTCCGCATTTTTGGTTGTTAGGAGCATTCAGGGAGCTCCCTGCTCCCTAAACTGTGTACAAGTTTAAAGCAAAAATCAAGCAAAAAGCGGAGAGACGAAGATCAAGGACAGAAAATGATTCAAAGACTGCTCACAAGTGTGTGGTTAAAACGAGTTTTGAATAAAAAGTATAAAGGTATGTATGGAGGATTGAGGATGAAAGAAGCAAAACTATCTGAGAAGTTTCCAGACCACAAAAGCAACCAGGCAGGGTCTGTAACAAGAAGATATAATAGACGATCTTCTTAAGCTTCAGAAAAAGTGAATAAAGCCAAATTGACACAATAGTGGATCACGTTTTATGATAAAGGAGTCCATTAAAGTTTAAGTAGGTATCTCCTTTCTTGTCCTGTCATAAAATGAAACTACTGGAAATAACTTTCCTGGTTTTTTGGTGTTTTCTGGACTTTTTCTGTGAAAGAGGTTTACAAATGCTTAAACAACTATCCCGAAAAATATATAAAATTGGATCCACGAACCATGAAAATATATACAGAATGAATTTTCGAAAACATGCAATGCAAATTCCTCTCGTTAAATTGAACGCACGTTACAATTTCAAAGGACTAGGAGCCTTTTAGCGATAGTGTAGTTGGAGTATACAGAGTAGAAGTAGGATGGAGTTAAAGTCATATTTTCAAAGTAGTTAAGCTTGATTTTCCTTCTTTTCAATTTTTTTACTAAAAAGATCGAGTTTAATTTATCTCGTTCAGATTCGCTTTGCATTTTTACGAAAAGTCCCTTAGTGCTCTAGGCCTTTGAAAGGTTAAACTGTTAGTTTTGGTCGATACCAGGGGCCGATGTTATCAAGCATCTCAACCCGGGTTGAAACCCCATTCCGGGTTGAGATTGTGTAGAAAACTATGACCCCGGTGTTATCAAAACCGGGTTGAATTAACCTGGGTTGAAAAAACAGGGTTGGGTTTGAAATTTGGGTTGAGTTGGAAGCGAATTTACGTTGGAAAAGATAAGTCAGCCCAAAAATATTTGATAACATTGGGTTAAGCATCGGGGTTTAGCCAACCCTAAAATTGCAGAGCTGAACCCAAAATGGGTTCAACCCGGGTTGAACTCAACCTAATTTTGATAACACTGGTCCCAGAAACGTTTTCGATTGTGTTTGTTGCAGCAAAAAGACTTTTTACTAAAAAGTTTTCTTTTACAAGTCATTGAAATCTGGTTCTACGACGTAACTGCACTCTTTCACAACAATAAATGCAGTGAAGCTTACAATTACTGGAAATAAAGCACTTCTGAATGTGGTCAAAAACCAAATACTGATATATATCTTTTGCACTAGAATGCTTCCTGGACTAAAAATCTGTCACCGATTGGGCACAAATCTGGCATATGGAACAGCCGGATTTTTAATAAAAGCACAGGCAGAGATCGGACCAAAAAATAAATACATAAATGATTATTCTTCACTATAATGAGAGTCTCTTATGAAACCAGAAAAAAGAAAACCCTAAGAGTTGAGCAAGTCGAGACTCGAGACTACGGCAAAGCTGTCTGTCAAAAACAAGAAATGAATTTCTGATCAAAACGTTAACAAGTTAACTCTTACCAGCAACTGCATTGCTTTCGTTTCGTTCATTCCGTGTAAAATACATACTGAGCAGCAAACACCGCTAAACTTTAGAATTCTTGTGACTGTCGATACCTTATTTCCTTAGCAAGTTTCGAAATATGTATCACTTTAAATTTTAGTGAGTGTCGAAGAGAAAATGCGAAAATGGCTAACTGACCAGAGCAACACCCGCTTCCGCTTCAGCAAGTTTCGCTCAAAATATACCGAAAATCGTTTCCCGAAAATTGAAAAGGTTAAACAGGATTTCTTAGATTCTTAAGAGTTGAGTAGGTAACAAAACAGGTGACAGTACTGAGACTTGGGATCTGAGAAAGCTTTCTTGGAAAAGATTTTGCAAAGGACATTTTCGTAAAGTCAACTGTGGTGCACAATGAGAACATATATATATATATATAACTACTGTAGTCTGACTGAACTTATACAGGCCCGCTGATTTTAAAATTGTTTCTATAATTGCTGAAAATTGCAGAAAATTGCGACATTCAGTTAGAGAAAAACAAGGCAAATATCTTTTTTAACAAATAGCGCGCTAAATGGACGGACTATATGTAATTGGTGGAGTAGTCTTGAGGGTGCGCTTGACAATGGTAAAGTAAAAAAAAGAATTTAAATTTAAGTAAATAATGAAAGAAAGTTTCACACCACGAAGCACGAGGCACCTGTTGGGTTGGGACTCGAACCCACGGTCTTCTGCTGAAAGCGCAGATGCCTCACCAACCGAGCCACAGGTAAGTCAGTGGAAAGAGCTTACCGGAATTAGAATCCATTGCGGCAACTTTATCCCAATCAAAAACAAAGCAGTAAAACGATCAAATCCCCATTCCGTGTTAATCTGATCTTGGCTTTGTTTTTGTAACTTTTCTTGTCACATTTATTGTATATAGTTTTAGCGTTACCGCAATAATCAAATAATAGACACTTTGCTCTGTGGGCTTAGGGTAAATTGTTTATTGGATGCGTGGTCTTTGCAAGATTCCAATCAATGACAAATATAAAATGTACAAAATGTCTTCACAGTTTCTGAGTTTTGGGTTACCGAGTTTTGTACCACTGGCTGTATCAGACCTACTTACGTTTATTCGTCAGCGTTGCTGAAATCTAGGCAAAATAATAGGAGCAAACGCCGTCAGAATAGAACATGTACTGTTTTAGCTTATATTGATATCGAACACCATTTAACAAACTAAACTACTGATTTCTGAGCATGAAATAAACAGTTAGGATATTTTGGTGCCATCCGCTGTTGGAAAAAACGAAAGGAAATAAATGATGCACCACAAATTTTAACTAGAGCTACTGCAAGAATGTGTTGCCCACAACACATTCCTTTGGGGTATAGATTTTTTGCTAGATACCTTTTAAGTTATTTCTGTTCAGAAAATCTGCCACAGGACTTAAAGAGCTTTCAATTATATAAGCACCATATTGCCCATGTTTCAACCAATTTTTGAAAATCCGGTTTTTTCCGGAAATTCCGGAATTTCCGATCTGCGGCCATAACTTTCGCTGGAAACATTTCCGGAAAATAGGGTAATGATAAAAATTACTCAGATCGACGAGTACTTTCATTTCAGTGACGTATTAGCCACTTTTGGGAAAACTTTTGAAAATTCGGAATATTCCGGATCGAATATCTCGAAATCCGTAAATTTTCCGGAATGTAGTAGGGGGACAGACGGATAATAATAATAAGCACAGACCAATAACAAGGTGTTGTCCCTCCTTTGGAAAAGTGGGCAACACAAAAATTTTGCCCGCGACGAGATTTGAACCTATAGCCTTTTGTGTGCTGACCGACATCTCTGTCTTTGTTAGTTGATACCTAATTAATCGGAGAGGCACGATCACATTAAGATTATTGGATTTGAAATTCCTTTGCCTAAACTAGAATTTGGCATGGAAACTATACAAACCATTTCTAAACAGCAGTTCCTTGAAATAGAAAAGTTCACGAATTTTCTAAAGAAGAGTCTATTTAAGTTGAACTTAAGTGTTAGGACGAACACGCAATGCCTACATAGATTCGAGCCATTTTTGTCCAGTTTTGGCACAAAATAAAAATATGGGAGCTAAGTTTTACTAAATAAAACATCATGAAAAGCATTAAAACTAATAAAAGTTTCTTGTTACGTAACTGACAATTTGCAAAAATATTTTCGAACATCTTAAAAAATTTCAATAGGCATTTTGATAGTTGGTGTCGCAGTGCAGTTTCTCCCTGGCGTAAAATTTCCCCCCGTAAAGACTAAATAGTGTGGATTCCCCCCTCCAGAAAAGTTTTGCACCGGTGCGAGTTTTACACAGGGAATTTTGCACCAATGCAAACAATAATTTAGATTTCAATTTATAAATGAAATTTGTGTCATAACTGATAGCAATTAATTATGCTTTGATGATGGAATGTGAAACTTCAAAATAATTATTTATTATAACAATTAGACGAAGATAAAAATTAAATTGAAATATGTAAATAAAAACTCTTGAAAAATCACAAATTTTGCAGGAGTCATTAAAATCATTGTTTTATTCAACTGCTTATGTCGCATTAGATAAACCTTAATGAATAAAGCATAATTCTTTAATGAATGCCAACTTGTAATTTTTCTTCGGCTTCTAATTTTTTATATTTGATTTCTAAGTAAAAAACTAAAAAACAATTAAAATTTGAAAATTTTAATGTTAGAGTTCGACCTTTGGTCAATTGTGAAGTTTTTCGTCGAAATTTGCAAAAGAGGTTTAGAAAATTCAACTTGGTGTGGAAAGTTTATAAATGAAATTTCAATCTTTATATCGAAAATTTTAATTTTCATTCAGTTCAATGAACTTTCTAAAATAAACTTAAAAATTTTAATTAATTTGATTTTATACATTGGTCCTACTTAAAGGTTTTGAGCTCGGAGATAAAATTTTCAATATTTTAATTTATTTAGTTCTACTTACAAATGCAAACATAAAATATTAGAAGCGTTAGATAAATTAGAAGGTTTAGGAAATAGTTTATTGGTCAAATTTAAATAAAAAAATATTAAATCACAATTACTGTCTGTTTCATATATTAATTATTTTGACTTAGCTAATACATTTCACGTATTCTCTTCCATTGCTTCAATTTTTCAAATTTCCCTAATATTTCCTATTTCGTCATTTCAAAACACTCAACAATATGTAGATGTGTCGCTTATGTACATCCTTACGTAGGTGTCACCAAAACATTCAGTCTATTTCCGTTTTACGTAAGCAATTTCATTCATTAAATTCATTAGGTCATTGCGCAATTAAAACTACGTTTGACGCTATCATTGAATGGATCTACCGTAAGACTACTAACTCTTCCCCAGCGGAAAAGACTATGAAATTGAAATCAGCCAATCAGCGACATCCTGTCAATCAAATTTCTCCATGGGAAAGCCCCGCCCTTATCAGCTCATATAAAAGGTCCAGACACTGCTTAGAACAGTTTATAGTTGCTCAAATTATCGCTGCGTTTATTCTTCATTGATTTACCTTAGCTAGCTAGTGCTTCCTGGCCCCCTGTATGATTATTTTTTGCATTTTGTTGAATTTTTGCTGAATCTATTCCTGCCAAATTTGTTTCCCTCCCGTTTCTACAATTGTGATGATCATGTCCTCAGAATTAGTAGGTGCTGCTTCTGCTGAAATTGGTCAAGAGGAACGGTTATTGGCTCTGAGCCAACGAACCGGATATGATATTGTTCAGAATAATGGTCAAAGGTTAGTTTTTAAATTTTTAAAATTTATGATTTTGTTTTAATTCTGTGGTATCTTTGATTTTTTGTGGACTATTTTGGTGCCAGATAACTTTAGGGAAAATGTGTGGAAGTTTGTCTAGTCAGTTTAAAAAAACTTAAAATTTTAAAAATTTTCCATCTCTAAAATATATATATTCCGTCAAACACAATTTGTATTTTTGGTGTATTGTAAAACCTAAACAGCAACTACACAGGCTTTTGGATTTGATTGCACCTCCTAGAAGCGACAACCGACCGGTTTCAACCGAAGCAACACACAAGACTGAGAAAGTTCAGCTTTTTCAAGTTTTTAAAACCTAAGCACCTAGTAAGAAAACTCACATTCCCAAGGAATATTAAGACAAAAATAACTATTAGTAATATGTTTAGCACGAACCCACCGAGTAGGCATTTCACGAAGTACAGAGCAAGATGCTTAATTCCAAGAATTAAAGCTTGCAAGGCAGTCAAAAATAGCTTGGACTTTAACAGCGAACACCCCTTCAAATTCAGCACACTAGTCAAAACATAGCAATAACAGAACTGGATGCACGTCAGCACCATCTAAATAGCAGACTATTGAACTTGCTATAAAGTCAAACGAAAACACCACGAGTAGCTAGTAGATTTAAATATAGGTTTTACAGTATAATTGCACTTATTTTTGTTACATTGCTATGTTTCGTAATTTGAACTAACTATATACGCACGTATGTTTAATCAGAAACTGTGTGATATATATTTTTCTGCATCGTATAACTAACTGTATTTGTATAACATTCTAAAAAGTTTAGTATTGTTCATAAGGGGATGCTTTATATTTAAGAAGCTCCAAATCCAACGTATATATTTAATTTTGTTTTGATTTATTTGTGTAAACATTTCTTAACCTCTAATAAGCACTTAAGCAGTACATACATATCTCACCCCAAATTGGGAAGGGACGTATATAGATGGGGTCTAAAAGCAGGACCACCCTCAGGACCACTTTTCAGGACCAGGACCGGGGCTCTAAAACCAGGACCAGGACCGGGACCACTTTTCAGGACCACCTTCAGGATCACTCCCCTGGACCAGGACCAAAGGTCTAAAACCAGAAACACTTTCAGGATGGTAAGGGTGGTCCTGAAAGTGGTCCTGGTTTTAGACCCTTGGTCCTGGTCCTGGTTTTAGACCCCAGGTCCTGGTCCTGAAAGTGGTCCTGAGGGTGGTCCTAGTCTTAGACCCTTGGTCCTGGTCCTGGTTTTAGACCCCTGGTCCTGGTCCTGAAAGTGGTCCTGAGGGTGGTCCTAGTCTTAGACCCTTGGTCCTGGTCCTGGTTTTAGACCCCTGGTCCTGGTCCTGAAAGTGGTCCTGAGGGTGGTCCTAGTCTTAGACCCTTGGTCCTGGTCCTGGTTTTAGACCCCTGGTCCTGGTCCTGAAAGTGGTCCTGAGGGTGGTCCTAGTCTTAGACCCTTGGTCCTGGTCCTGGTTTTAGACCCCTGGTCCTGGTCCTGAAAGTGGTCCTGAGGGTGGTCCTAGTCTTAGACCCTTGGTCCTGGTCCTGGTTTTAGACCACTGGTCCTGGTTCGGAAACTGGTCATGAAAAGTGGTCCTGGTCCTGATCCTGGTCCTGGTCTTGGTTTTAGACCCCACCCGTATATACCACCTTTTTCCACATCTAACAACTGTATTCCATTTCATTTCAATACGTTTCTCATATTATATATGTAGTATATATCCGTATAACAAAGTGTTAAAATGTTAAAAATTTAAAATCGGACATGGGGACAAGTGAAAATTTGTCTTCGATTTTACTGAAATGATGCACAGAATAGATACACCGCTTGCTGGGTGGCGAAACTCGAAGTTAAAGTCCATTTCTAAATATTTTTTCGTTTGCACAGTAATCGAAAAATTGTGATGTAACCTATCGAAAAACACAGGTTTCTCAGATTCATGTTCGAAAAACCAGTATACAAGTGTGCTACAAACACTTTTTCCGGGTCCCCCTTCTGCTCCAGGTATGGAAAATTTTAAATTTCATTGTTTTTAATTCAAGTGTTTTTAATTTTAAAATTTTATTGTCAGTCAGTCTGAAATCCATTCAAATTATATTTGAACTTGAACTTTTAAATTTTAATTTTTTTGTGTTTTTAGTAGTTAATTTCAGCGAAAATCAGCTTTAGTGTTTGTCAGTTGTCAAACATTTGAAGAGACCATCATGAAACTTTATTTGAAATCCCAATTTATTTTGTGTCAATTTTTAAAAGGGTCTAATACGTTTAAAAAACTGCTCAAGTGCTGCGAATATGGTTGTAGCAGGGACAGAATTAACAGTTTAATTAATTACGTAAATTAATTTAATTAGTTGTATGTTAATTTAAATATTTATTTTCAGGAGGTATGGACCCCCACCTGACTGGGAAGGAGCACCGCCGCCACGGGGCTGTGAAGTTTTCGTCGGTAAGACTACCAGATAATATTTCCTATTTTAATTCCATATATAAATTAGTTTTGGTATTTATATAATTTTAGAATTTCTAAATATTAATTTTTGGAGCTTAGTCCTTTATTTGTTACAGTGTGCTTTGGGTGTTTATTTCTTTGGTTGCCATTGGAATATGACTCCAAGGGGGGACTTCAAATAACTTGTGCCATACGTTTTCCTATACTCCAAATAACTTGTGCCATACGTTTTCCTATACTCCAAATAACTTGTGCCATACGTTTTCCTATACTCCAAATAACTTGTGCCATACGTTTTCCTATACTCCAAATAACTTGTGCCATACGTTTTCCTATACTCCAAATAACTTGTGCCATACGTTTTCCTATACTCCAAATAACTTGTGCCATACGTTTTCCTATACTCCAAATAACTTGTGCCATACGTTTTCCTGTTCAACTGATTATACCTCTATCTTAAAAGCCTTCTTATACCGTCCGTCCAGGACCCGATTTGAATAAAGTATCAAATTTCAAGAACGGACGGTGGAGGCGCGTGCCTTTGGAGTTTTAAAATCAACCGTCGAAATAAAGTATGCAATAAAAATTCATTCAATTCATTTCAATTGGACGAAAATCATCTTCAGTTAAAGTTCTCTGGGGTTGTGGTAAACGTTTTTGTCTGTTCTTTTTTGTTAATTTACCAGTCCAGCTTGGATTACACTTTCATAATTTGTCTCAATTTCTGTACTCCTCTCCCCCTCCCTCACCCTTGTTAGCTGTTTAGCCGATATTTGGCTGGCAGAGATGTAAATATGCAAATTAGGTAATTATCAGAACATTTTTGGAGAAATCAATAATAATGTATTATTTTATTAATCTTGCTTGTTTGTTGCGCTTTTGATTTTTTCATTGAATCAGTTTTGGAACGTTTGTTTAAAATTTTGTGTAAAATTTTTGTAAAATTTGTTTTTGTTTATCATAACAGATTATTGAACCAATTTTTTATTTTCTTGCATATTTGTAACTACATAGAGGCCTATGGAAAACTTCCATTTGTGAATATATATATATATATATATATATATATATATATATATATATATATATATATATATATATATATATATATATATATATATTATTTTCTAATTATACATATTATATATATATACTTTATTTTCTAATTTTCTGTAATTTTAGGAAAAATTCCAATGAACATTGGATGGAAGATGAGGCTGAATCCGGTCTCCGAACGAATCGGTCAGATTTTCTTGAACTCCGCCTCATGGATGGATTTCTCTGGATTCAAATCGTGGCTTTGCTTTTGTGATGTATACGAATAAGAATTTATGCTAAACGATTTTGCCAGTACGTTATTTTTGTTTGTTTTCTAATTTTAGATTTTAATAAAAATTGTATCAGAAATGAAATTGTTTAAAATTAAATTTCTAAGTGTAGTAAATTTTTATAGTGATAAAACCCAGCCTGGCAGTTATGTAACCTTATAGAAAGCATAGTTGTATTGTTGCTAGTTTATTGCTTTGGATAGGTATTTTTGTCATTTTGAGAAATGTCAAGATTTTATGTATATAAATTTCCATTTTTTTGATTTTTTTAGAGAATTAAATAATTATGAGAAATTTGAAAGGGCTATCATATTGGTGGGATTCCAAGTGTGGATAATTGCCGATCTTTTTTATTGGCGGAATTCCCGTGAAATAAGACGAAGGAATAGTTG